>JAODAL010037726.1:0-40062 GCA_025379985.1 Phyllomedusa bahiana
TCACGGGCACAGCTTTTTTTCCCAAGGAAGAATTGGCAAGAATTTCAGTTTCTCGATGTGCAAAACTGATAGAGACAAACCCCAAACGACTTGCAGCTGGAATCGCAGCAAAAGTATTAACTTAAGGGGGCCGAATAATTTTGCACACCCCACTTTTCAGTTTTTTATTTTTTTACAAAAGTTTACAATATCCAATAAATTTCGTTCCACTTCACATTTGTGTCCCACTTGTTGTTGATTCTTCACAAAAAAATACAATTTTATATCTTTATGTTTGAAGCCTGAAATATGGCAAAAGGTTGAAAAGTTCAAAGGGGTCGAATACTTTTGCAAGGCACTGTATACCAGCCTTAATGAAGCGACATATATCTATATACCTGCCTTACTGAGGGGAGCTGTATATACCTGCTTTACTGAGGGGACATATATCTATATATCTGCCTTACTGAGAGCACATATATCTATATACCTGCCTTACTGAGGGAACATATCTATATACTTGCCTTAATGAGGGGAGCTATATATACTTGCCTTACTGCGGGTACAGAGTAAGTTTCCACAAAAATAAACCCCAAAAACGAATCTTCCTCGTTCACCCTATGTTTTTTTTTTAATTAGTCCGGCCCTCTAAAACTATCCCAATTTCTCATGTGGCCCCCTCATGTGGCCCCCTCATGTGGCCCACCCCTGAATTAGCATATGCTTAGTTATGTAGATTATTGTCATGTAACTGCATTGTTACTGTTTTGCTTCTAAAAATTTTAAGTTAAAGTTATACCATTTTGTAAGCACTTTGTAAATCCACCTTTGACTTTCAAGACTGCCTGAAACCTTCTGGGCTCTTGATCAGATTCAAGCATGTCTAGACCAAAATCTGATCCCAGATCTTTTCTACACGTCCCTTATGTTGGTGCATACTGGTTGACTCATTTGGGTATGAATACAGCTTTTTCTTCAACTCTACCCCCACATGTTCGAATGGGTTGAGGTCTAGGGGCTGTGGAGGCTTATCCAGCAACTCTACTTCATTGTCAATGAACCATTTATTCGCCAATCTTGACATATGCTTCGGTGGTTGTCCTGTTGGAACACTGTGTCGTCGTTTTCATATCTATAGTACTCGAGTGTACAAAGTAACTCTTCTTATAGGATATTCACATATCGCTCAGCACTGAGATCGCCATCGATCTTGGTCAAGTATCCAACGCTTTGGCTATGAAACATCCCCATATCATCAGGCTTCCTCCACCACACTTCACAGTTCCTTCAATATCTCGATTCATTAGCCCCTTTTTCCCTTGATTCTACCAGATCCCTTTGCACCCATCAAAGCCTATCGCTTAAAATTACCCGTTTCTAAACTTCTACTGTCCATTTTTCATTCTTTTTTGTAAACTCGAGCCAACGCTTCTTTATGAGATTAAAGTCGAGGCTTCTTCCCCTTTTTTCGGGCCATCATTCCAGACTTGTGTAATGTATGTCACATGATGCTTGCATTGACGTCTGTGATCTCACTATTACGAATCATACGAGCCACCTCCACTGCCGTGTTTGTTGCGGCAGAACTGATAGATCTTGTGATGAGTTGACTTGTTGACTCCGATATTTTGCCTGGATGTCCACCTCTTGGCTTTGGAGTGAATGGATGGACTTAATTTCATAATGACAGATTATATTGAATATGAATACATGATTACATTACTAAGTGTAAAAAAAAAAAAAAAAAGTAAGTTATCCCTTCATGGGATTTTAAAAGAAAGTAAAAAATAAAACGTGTAAAAAAAAATAATAAAAGTAACAGTTATCCCTTCATGGGATTTAAAAAAAAAAAGTAAAAAGTGTTAAAAAAAAAAAAAAATTTAATAAAAAATAATTGTGCATAGATTACACACAAAAAAAACCTACACATTAGTTATCCATGCAACCGTAATATCCTGTAGAATTAATATAACAGGTTATTAAGTGTGAAATGTGAATGGTGTAAAAAAAAAATGTAAAAAAAACAAATAACTATTTTTTAAAAATTTTAAAAAATTCTGCAATCATTTATAAGTGAACTTAAACTTTTTCCCCATAAAGTACAACTCGTCTCGAATAAAACTGCATCATTGAAAAAATAAAAAAGTTACAACTGTTGCAACACAAGGAGGCAAAAACTAAAAAAATGTTCTAGTCATTAACTACTTTCAGGCATTCGGCATAAGGGGTTAAAGGTTAATTTAAGATTGAGGAGGAAAGTCCTTTTATTACAAAACTAAACATAAGAGCAAAATCTGAAATTAACTGGGGAAATAGTCAGAAGCAAAGTCAGAAAATATTATTTTACTGAAAGTAGTAAATGCTTGGAGCAAACCCACAGCAGATGTGATTAGAAAAGGAACAGTAAGTGAATGTAGACTGCCTGAGACTGACATGTACCTATTCTATGGTAAAAATACAAAGAAAATAATATAAGGGTAGACTAGATGGACCATATGGTCTTTTTTACCATCAATCTATCTATGGTCTATAACAGTTTAAGGGTGCGTCCACACGGCATAGACAAAATACTGATCGGATTCGGTCTTAAAAATTTGCGGATTAGCCCTTTCCTCTCAATCATTGAAATGAGCATCTTCTGCCTGAAAACTGGGCAGAAGATTGAGCATGTTCTAAGTTTTTCACTGTGTAAAAATCTGTCTGGCTGAAAATCCGTTTAGTGTGGACTACTGAACGGATTTTCTTTTAAAGTCTATGAGGATGGTTGACTGTCGCTTTTCAGACGGTTTTCAAGGCTGAAAACCATCTTAAAATCCGACCGAAAACCTTGCCTTGTGGACATAACCTAAAGAAGGCATATTATATGCTAGCAATGAACAGTGAAGATTAAACAAAACTCCCTATGAAGCACCTGTAGAGCCTGTATATTTTGTAAATTATAAATAAAACTAAGAAAAGGTTAATTTTACAATAAAACTAAAAACATGCACCCATAAAAAATCTTTTTTAAAAGTTCTATGTTATTTAGAAACATGTGCTCGAGTTATCTGCTTGGAAACATAAGCTTATAAAATACACATGAACCTGTGTGTTCTTCTTTCCAGTCCAAATAGTAATTAAGTAGACAATACCTTCCAGTAACTCTCCTCGCTAATGGATCTGCTTACCTCATAACCTATGGAAATATGAGTATACACTTTCAGTAGATTGTTTGTTATGTTTACACCAGGTCTAACACTAATCCCCATTAATGTTTGATAAATGGTCTCAAAGGAGCTTGAATAGCTGTCAGGCAGATCTGTTGCTGATACACTAGGCATCATATACGTTTAACCCCTTTGCATGTAACACTTAGCGAAGGAGTCGTTGACTTCTTTGTACAGTGTGATCTAAGTCAGACCTTCACCTGATCAATGATCTTGCAAAGTGTCTAGTGAGACCTGCATAGTGTTTGTGTCAATGCAGGTGACATCAAGAAGAGGAAAACACATGTGCTATATTTTTCCTAGTGAAATTTCGGTGATACACAGGGAGCTCTACGAAGAAATCTAAGCAGTATTGTGTGAAGAAGGAAACGTAAAACAAAGATTGATCATGTATTGCAAAATACTAGGAATAAGCTACAAGACAAATTGCACTTGTAACATAGGATTTGAGACATTTGTTTGCAAACTTAAATCTTAACTCAAGACATGCATGTATCTTGATCACAATAATCAGTATTGAATCCAATTATCAGTATTACATTTATTATGCTCTAAATAGTATTTATTATCATAAAAAATAAAGCATAAAAGGAAAATTTGTGCAGTGGCTACACATGCCCGAGGCACATCACACACACACAAGGGGAAATTAGTGTGGAAATCTCTCTGAACAAAACCTATATCCCTTATAAATGAAACAGTATATAAATGGTAGTGGGATATATTATATTGTTCTCTTAGTTGTTGCCTTTGCATTACACAGCATGAAATGAGAACCATAACATTGTATATAAAACTTTTTATATGCGGACAAGGAACTTTGGAGAATTTAAAAAAATGAAAGGGAATTCTCTCATTCGGTTAGGATATTAACATTCAGTATACTTGCCTGGTTAGTGCGGAAGTTCGCACGTATGTTATTTTTGCTCGATACTACTTTTGGATACAGTCCTTTTCTTTAATTTTACATGTTTCCTGTTATGTACAATTATGTATTTCAATGAAGTTTCCTTGAATGAAAAAAAAAAAAAATGAAAGGGGTCGTCTTACTACAAAGATTAGCTTTCAACATGTAGGGGCTGGTAATTGAAGAGTTTTTCCAACTACATTGCCTTATCTTTTTGGTTTTGTTGAGGAGATAAGAAAGATTTTATCTGTTCTGAGTGCACACAGGTTTCTCTAGGTAACCGACCTGCTCTCTCTCCGCTCTGTCTTATCTGCAAGCAAGGACTGATGTCTCCACAGGTCGGACTGCTAACAGCTTGAGAACAGTGTGTTATCTTAAGTTACTAGTCTCCATTGCTTGTTTACTTTAAGCTCTGTAGCTCTCTGCACCTAAAGATAAAATTTCCTGCAGTCATGTCAATTCTATTAGAAGAGCTGTGAATGCTGAGCTGATATGTTAATCACTGCTACAGAACCACCAACAGCCTGACTAGGAAGAGACAGGATGCGTGATCTAAAACTGCTTTTGTGATGAGACAACCTCTTTAAGCACCTGTAGATCCATAGATATCATCTGAAATACTTTTTGTATTCAGGGCCACTAAGGCAGAACTGACAGTAATGCTGTTGGTGACCTGGGTTAAATTTACACTGTATTCAGCCACTCAGTTGGGGCCATAAATAATTTCTGGGTGCATGGGTGGGGATGTTTCATAATTGTGATATTGTGCAAGATAGGAATTGGTTTTATGAAACGGGGCCCAGATGCTTTAGCTGTATCATCATTACTAATGTCCTACATGAAAACCAATGGGTAAATGCCAGAAAAAAATCCCATATCCAGAGCAAGCTGTATTTTGAAAAACATTGCTAAAAATACCAGTGAATGTACAATACAGTGGCAAAACTATAGGGATCAAAGTTGCAACCAGTCCCTTAAGTCAGTGGGGCCCACAGACCCCCTTTACCACATTAATGCTTCACCTGATGCATCAAATTGCAGCTGCACAGTTCACTCTATTCTATGCCAGAATGGCTCTGGTAGTTAGTAGTCAGGCATGTAGCATTACATTACCCCTTCACTTGCCTAGACTACTAGGGATCCTAAGATGAACCCCTTCACTGTCCTAAACTACCAGGTATACTGACATTAACCCACTAACTGCCCTAGACCGCCAATAATTTGAACATTAACATCTCTGATATTAACAATTTAATTGCCATAAATTAGCAAGAATATTAAAATTGATACCTTCACTGCCATAGGCCATCTGGGATACATACATTAACCCCTTTTAATGCGCCAGACCACCAGGAATACAGATATTAACTATTTAACTGCCTTAGAATACCAGTAATGCAGTCAACAACTTTCATTGCACTAGACCTGGATGTTATTTTAATACTGTTTGCCTGGAATCTTTCTGATCTGTAGTTTATAACATGATTACACAACTTAGCAGTAGGTAGGGGCATAATTGAATTAGAGTATATTCACATGGCGTGTTCAATACGTTTTTTGGATATGTTTTCGATCCGAAAAATGTATTCAAAAGCGCTGCGTAAAACACATCCAAAATGCATCCAACATGCATCCAAACACGCACCTGCGTGTTGGATGCATTTTTTGCTGCAGCAGAAATGTACCATATAGTTTTAAATAAGGGGCCTGCTGCGTCAAACAGTTCTTTGAAAGGATCCGAAAGACGCATCAGAAAGACACATGTAAAACATGCATTGGCAATCACTCGTCTGAAAGCAATGTAAATCACACTGCACAATGTTAGATGTGTGTTTGGGTCCATTTAGGGTCCGAAAAACGGATCCAAATACGCATCTAGAAACGTATATAAAAACATACCCTTAGGCTGAACTTCTCTGGGTCACACAACAGAGAATGAAGCTAACATGCATGTACATCTCTCTCCGTTTTCATCTATGGGAGTTATGACTACAGTTGAACGAGTGCGGAACGCCCTTAAAAATGAATTTAGAGTGGTACACATATGTGACCACCCCTATTTACTATTGCTGGACCATTCTTAAATGGTGGGTTGTCTGAACTCTTTGGCAGGTTGCAAGTGGCCCACTGGCCTTATATTTAGCAGACATGGTTGAAATGATTTTCCCATCTCAAACATTAATGGTGTATGCCAGGATGTCAATGCACAAATTCAATTTCTACAACATTGCTATAAATCTATTATGATATATAAAATAAATATTATATGTATATATATATATATATATATATATATACACAATAATGGAGGAGGATGAAGTGTTCCCTGATAAAGTGGAGGGGTAATATAAGGGCGAGTCATCGTGGAAGTGGAGCAGCCCTTTTTGGGGCAATGTCCCCACTGTTAGGAATGGGTAGAAGAGGGAAAATCTAGTACTAGACAAACTTCACCCTTCTCCATTATTGTTTTTCTTTTTTAGTCTATCAAAATAACTAACATTTACTGCACAGTTTTTGGACATGGTGGAGGATCTACACAGTAAATATTGACATCCTTCAGAACTGTGAGTGTATTCCCTGTATATACCGGCTTATGAAACACATGTATATTTATCTGGTTGTTGAACCGATAAACTTTATTGTTACCTTTTCTTTCCTTCAGTATTTATATCTGTAAGTGTTGAATGACTTATGCATTTATATTTTTTCTGGGACTATCTTATATCATATTAGATTAAAAGTTACAATTGAAATAGGGCAGTAATAGTTGGTTTACTTACTGGTAACATATTTGTTTCTTGGTAGCATGAACATATCCCAGAATATGCTATAGGTGTCTGATGCATCTCTGGGGCCCCCACATATTTCTGAAACAGGACCTCTTTCATTTCTATGGGAGTTATGGAAACAATATAGACAGCCTGCTTGCTGTTTCCATAATTCTAGCTACCTTTTTTTCATCACATTCTGATCGGTATTCTCATCTTAGCGATATTTGTCTGAGAAGGATACACCCCTGTAATTATTGGGGCACTTATGAAAATATTAGAGCTATTCTATATTGCCTAACTTAGAATGCCCAGATTCCATAACTACCCTGCTTACCAGCAACAAGAGTTTAGAGGGAACATTGCTAGCAATGCAGCTGAAAGTCACAGAGCTGCGGATGATGGTCATGAAGAGGAGTTGTCAGTTGCGGAGGGACTGGAAGGTGAACCTTTGCACCAAGGCCTATGAGTCTTTAGCTACACCCCTGCATCACTTAAAGGGAATGTTTCTCTAGAAAATAACCTATTGTTTTTATGTTGAACACGTTTTTGTTTGTTTTTTTTAAATTTCCCATATCATTATTAATATTTTTTTAAAAATCTTAAAATCCTGCAGTTTTCACTTCAGCCACTTGGCCTATTAATAGTCTGACACTTCCTGTTCTGTAGAAAAAAAACTTTTCAGTAGTCTCCTCATTATCAGCACAGGCAGGATTACACTGAAAGGTGACACCAATGTGTACAGATAACACAGGATCCACCATTCACAATAGGAGATAGTCATAATTCACCTTCTCCCCCTCCTTGCACACCGACTTCTTCCCAGGTCTCAAAGCATGCATGGAAAACTCATATAGAAGTCAGTGGGTCTGCTCCTGTTCACAGGCTCCTATATCCATGCTTCTATATTCAGCTGCTTTAAAGCATCTTTCTAAATGCTGTTAAAGAAGCACAGGCAAGATGGCTGCACCATAATCATATACAGACAATATAATAAAAAAAAACTCTAATCAGGAAATAAAAACAGCTAAGAAGAAATTAATATGTATCACTATCCTAATTTTAATTAGTAATAAAAATGGCGATATATTACCTTTAAGTAGGAATAACTTCCCAATCTCAAGTACATGTATACACTAAAGGATGTCTTACACAACCAAGTAACTAATGTAATATGGATCACTAATGTGGTGGTTTTTACACCTATGTGGAGTCAAGTATATGAACTACAAGGTGCACAATACTGTGTCATAGGTCTATGATACACATTGCCATGCTAATAAGGCTACATTCACAGGAAACCAGTTAACGTTATATGTTTTAGGGTGTGTGGAGGTGAAATCTAAAAGGAGCTTTTGGAGACTACACCAACATCATGCAGATGTTGCCTTGGTCAGAACTGAAGCCAGGACTTCAGAGTCTAACAGCTGCAGAGGTAACTGTGCCTTCTGTTCTGTCTGAGGATCTCATCGTCTTCATGGAATTTATTTTATCTTTGTTCGCTGTTTCATTATCTTTTTTTAAGATTTAATGATCTGTTGGATTGTGCATTATATGATAATCAATTAGCTACACTCTTTTCTAGTCATTATGCCCTTGTATTTCATTCTACTTTGCTTTTCCAGGAGCAATGCCAGGTACTCTGTACTTGCACAAGTTCGAATTTCCTGATAGCCGGTAGCAGAACCAGGTAAGCTTGCAGAATTAGAATTCACGTCTAGTAAATGACTAGGGAAAATGGTATCTGTCACACCATTCTGGTTCCCACACACTCTGGTTACATCATTACTTAGTCTGTAAACCACAGAGCCAACCAGAAGCCACAATGGAGGTCAGCTGATCAAAACATAAAAACGTACCAGAAATTCTAGACTTAAGATGGGGTTTCAACAGGAGCCCTTGGTTAGCTGACTCCTTCTCTGCTTCTCTGCAATTTTCGGATTTGGTTTCACCTTTGCTTTCAAGCGGAGCTGTTGTTAGGTCCCACTGATTGATGGAGCAGGAAGCGTTGCCGATGTCATTTTTATGCACAGGTAGATTTAGAAGACATTCCTGCATCCACATGATGTAGAATAGTGTTATCATATGTAAAACTCCAAACAGGATGGTGTGATGTAACCATAGAAATAAAATATCTGCAGGTGAATTGCCTGGCTTAGATTACACAAACACAAAGGACTTTGCAGGTGAATTCAGTGTTGAAACAATAGATGTCAATTTCAAGTGTATGAAATATGTGCTATTTCTTCTCCAGTATACACTGTAGATCATCCGGTGTGGCAAGATAACCCAGAATTATGCCAAAAGATCAAGTGCGCGACTCCTCAGAAGTATCCTTGAACCAATAGTTTTATGGTCTATAACCACACATTTTGGGCCACATGTATGAACCTGTTTAGGTCTAAAACTCACTATTTTGCCCACAGTCACCTATGGGCAAAGAAGGGAATTTTAGACCTTAACAGGTTCATACATGTGACCCTTTGTGTCAAGCATAGGACACGTCGTCAGGTTACGTATTTTTAGACATTAAAACCACCGATCCATAGATTCTTCTGAGGAGTCTTTCGCTATAATTTTGGGCTATCTAGCTACAAAAGATGATGTACAGCGTATAATGGAGAAGAAATAGCACATTGAACGCTCTCCCAAGCAAAGTGGTATTGCGGCGAAAAGCAACTGAAGTCTTTACTGTGGCATATAAGAAGCCTATGCGGCAGTTGTGCCTCCTTCTTAGCAGAACAACTCAAGGTGAGCACGAAGTGTTTAAACTATATTGACTACAATAGTAGTAACATATTACGCAAGAACGTGCTCTTTGTTTCTCTTTTATTTCTGATACAAGTGTACAAAAAAATGACATAGAAAAGTGAATTAGAAAATCCTCCAAAATTAAAGCGATGGAAAACAGAAAGTGTCAGGGAAAGAATGGTCAAACCTAAAGAACATTGCATCTAAATATATCTTAATGTGGCCATAATACTCATCACCCACAAAGCTTGATGAATATACATGATGAATATACAGAACAGAAATATTTTTATAAATCCTTTGCTTTGCTGATCATCTACTAGTTTTGATAATATACCTTTGTTATATTACGTTCAAAGAAACAAACACTAAAAAATTGTGTAAAGATTTTGTTTCCCCACCCTTGATTTACGTGTATTTTTTCAAATGTACTATGTAACTACGTAAGATCCCTGCTACCAAACAGCAATGCATTGTGGAAGCTTATGTAATAATCACACATTGGAGTTAACCAGTTCCTGAACAAGCCATTTATGCCCCCCCCCTCCCTTTCCTGAACAGGCACATTTTTTCCTTTCTTTATCACTTGGGTTTGGATACTATAGCGCTTCCTTGCACTCGATTATCCTACTTAATTTGTTTGCCTTCCTTCAGTTATATGTTAGGGTTAATCTTTATGTAATTATATATATATATATATATAAGAAATTGCGGCACTCAAGGTAGTATATCCAAAGTGAAAAAAGTGAATTTATTCCCACATAATCAAACACGACGTTTCGGCTCTCACAGAGCCATCTTCGAGTGCCGCAATTTCTTCTACATTTATGTAATGTTGAGCTCCCCGCCAGGAGCTCCATTTTTGCTGCACCCACGTTGAATATTCTTATTGGAGGAAGTGCCGCTGGTTTTCCGTGGACTATATATATATATATATATATATATATATATATATATATATATATATATATATATATATATATATATTGAGTGACACAATTACAAAACTTATTTTAGCGCCACTTTTGCTATTAAAAAAATAATGATATAATGATTAAAAAAAGAACAGCCTTTTTTGTTTTACTAAATGACGTTTTATTGTCTTCAGGGGCTATTAATGTTTTTATTGATTATTTTTTTTGTGTGTACTTTTTTTACTATTTCATAAGGTCAGAAAAAGACCTTTAAAGGCCTTTTTACATTAGGTGCTTTTGTTGTTCCTGATACATTAGCCCCAATTATAGGAGAAATACAGGAGAAAATAGCCCCCAATACTCACTGCAGAGCTAATCTGGATCTGAGAAGACCCAGCAGCATCTGTAACTATCAAGCCCCGGTGGCCATGTGGCTGCCTACGCTGGGAAGCAGGAAACAGGGAGGTCTTCTGCTAATGTGTATATTCAGGACTTATTGAGCATTGTAAGCCTTCACTCTCCCCCCCTCTGTGTCAGTTGTTATTTATCGTCACTTATCGTCAAAAATTCGATTCGTCGAGTTCGCCGACATTTTCGGCAAAATTCTTTTCGACCCGAATTTATTTGTGGCGAATCGCTTTAAGCTATTTCCTGGCTGCAGAGAGCCTGTAGGGTGCTGTAGAACATTGTGCCATGCTTAAATATGCAGAGGGAGCTTGGCTTGGTCTTCATACAATACTGTGTTTTAGTAAGACATGCAGATGACAAGCACCGCTCTTAGAATTGCTTCACACTTCATTTCTCTGGGCAGGTACAGGGGCAAAACTGAGCAAATAACTGAAGTGGGAACGCAGCCTGACAAGGTAATGTAAGCTCCAGCTGGAAAGAACTGAGCTGAGGGCCAAGATCCTACAATAGCGTCAAAGAGCGCACTCCTTTTACATCAGATGATTCCACAGATTATGACAGAACCTGTTCTGTAAAACGCTGATACATGTAGAGCCCCCCAAAAGAGTGTAGAGGGTGGCGGCAGTAATTTTGCGTTGACATCACTGATCATGTTGGCCTTCCTTTCATCTGTCAGTGTCCACTTTCAATCTGTCAATAATCCATCAGTATTGCTAAAGCCAAAAACAAACAGGAGTTGATCCAAAACAGTAAATGGGATATTTGCATGTCTTCTGTGTTCTGTATCCACTCCTGCTTTTGGCTACCTAATCACCAGACAATCCTGATGATCATGAGAGTGGCACAATGATAGGTTGAGAAGGTGGCAGCAACATCACTAGCCCACAGAGTGGCACAATGACAGAGTGTGGAGGTGGCAGCAACATCAGTAGGCCACAGAGTGGCACAATGACAGGTTGAGAAGGTGGCAGTAACATCACTAGTCCAGAGAGTGGCAAATGAGAAGGTGGCAGCAACATGAGTAGAGTGTGGAGGTGGGTGGCAATACCAGTCCCTGGTAAAGATGGTGGTTAGCAGATGGAGCAGTTGGCAGCAGATGTGTGGAATCAGGCGGTGGCAGCATCAGAATAGTAGCTGAGGCAGGTAGCCAGAAGAATCCAGACTCATTTCTCAAAGTTTTGGGGAGGCGTCATGGATGATCTAATCTGATGCATAAGGCATTGGTGTGAGGAAATCCTGGCCGATCCACGCCTGATTCATCTTGACAAATGTCAGTCTCTCCACATTTCGGGTGGACAAGCAAGGTCTCCTTGGGTTATCGATGGCCCCCGCCACACTGAACACCCTCTCTGATGCCACACTACTGGCTGAGCAGGACAACTTCTCCAGTGCAGACTCAGCAAGTTGCGGCCACACATCAAGTTTGGCTGCCCAATAGTCCAGCGGATCTTCTACCTGGGGTGGCAGAGTGCTGTCCAAGTAGTCCCCCAGTTGCTGGTTTAGGGTCTGCTCCAGGTGCTGCTGCTGCTGTTGGTGAGTATTCTCCTTGCAAGGCGGGTGAAGTAAGCTGCTCTTCAACGACTAGACTTAGGCTGCTGCTGATGGAGCTGCTACTGCTCCTACCCTCCCGCCTCCCCACAGCAGCCGTGGCAGTGGTGCATGAATGATGAGGAACCCCCCGGGCACACCTGCCAGAGGATGGATGATGGCACACATAAGCAGCGGCCAACTGACTACATAGGATTTCTCCCTCTCGGCAGGTGGAAAAAAGGCTCCCATTTTGGACTGGTAGCAAGGGTCCAAGAGGGTGGAGATCCAGAAGTCATTCCTCTGCCGGATGATGACTATTCGGCTGTCACTAGCCAGGCAAATCACCATGCTACGGGCCATCTGCGCAAGTGACTCTGAGGGACTGCCTGCCTCCATCTCCACTGTATACTGCCATGGTGTGTCTGGGTCATCTGCCTCATCTTCCTCATCTCCCTCTACCTCCCCCGGATGCTCCTGCTCCTCCTCTCCTGTCACCTGAGTAGAAAAACCACTAATTTTGCCAGACACTGCTTGTGCTCCAATGTCCTCCTCCTCCTCCAGTTCAGTCCCCACCAGTCTCACGTGGCCATGAGATGTAGTCGCCACATCTCCAGTCCCCTGACTAGACAGATTTTGCAGCATCTGTTCCAGGACATGAAGCAGTGGAATGATATTATTCATCCCGTAGTCCTGGCGACTGACAAATAACGTGACCTCCTCAAAGGGCTTGAGCAAACGGCAGGTGTCATGCATGAGCTGCCACTGGCTGACATCAAAATTACACAGGGGAGTACTCCTGTCTGCTTTTATCATCAAAAAATTGTTAGTGGCCTTTCTCTGTTTATAGAGTCAGCCCAACATATGGAGGCTGGAATTCCATCGGGTGGAAACATCGCATATTAGCATATGTTGGGGGAGGCCGTTCTGCCGCTGCAACTCAAGGAGGGTGTGCTTGGCTTTGTAGGAATGTATGAAGTGCATGCATAGTTTCCTGGCCATTTTTAGAATGTCTTGCAGATGGGTGGAAGACTTCAGGAACTTTTTGACAATCAGATTGAACACGTGCGCCATGCAGGGTGCATGGGTCATCCCTCCTAGGTGCAGCGTGGACACCATGTTCCTTCCATTGTCTGTCACCATGGTTCCGATTTGCAGTTGTCGCGGAGAAAGCCACACATTGATTTCTTGTTGCATGACGCGGAGCAGTTCCTCCCCTGTGTGACTTTGTTCGCTTAGGCAAACCAGGTGTAAAACTGTGTGACAACACTGTCCCCTGCACATGTGGTGTGATGGAGCAGCACTGGAGGCTGAGGTGGTGGTGGAGGAGGAGGTGGCCATTGGTGCAGGAACAGCAGTTTGACAACGTGGAGGAGACAGCGGCGTCTCCTGACCTAGTTGATGGTGTGGCTGGGCAGGAAGCACATTCACCCAGTGGGCCAAAAAGGACATGTACTGTTCCTGACCGTAGTTACAGCTCCACACGTCTGCGCTGCCGTGCAACTTGGAAGACACCGATAGGCTCAAGGACTGTTCTACATATTTGTGCAGGGCTGGTACTGCCTTTTTCGAAAATAAATTACGGCTTGGGATTCTCCACCTCAGCTCAGCACAAGCCATTATTTCTCTAAACGATGCAGAGTCCACCACTTGGAAAGGGAGGGACTGCAGTACCAACAACTTGGACAGGAGCACGGTCAGAGTCTGCACCTTAGGATGGTTGGACACATACTGCTGTCTCTTGGCAATTGCCTCAGTGAACGACTGCTGGCGCCATGAGTAGCGAGGAGCAGGAACATCTGGACCGGTAGATGAAGACAAACAGCTCCCTTCGGCAGAGGTGTTGGAGCCTTGATTGGCTGAAATGGCATGCGTGCCACTGGGTGCTGCTACTGTTGCTGCGGCGGCAGGATGGACCACCACATCTGAGACACGTTTCTCCCAGGCCACTGGATGGTGACACTGCATGTGTTGATGCAGGGCCTTGGTGCTAACGTTAGCTCCCTGGCCACGCTTCACTTTCTGCCCACAGATTCTACATATACACATGTTCGGCTCCTCTGGTGTCTTAGCAAAAAACTGCCACACCGGCAAGTAGGTGATTTTACTGCCAACGCTATGCACTGAGTGACTGCCCTGCTGAGCCCCTGTGCTGCTACTTTCTTGGACCTGTGAAGTGGGTTTTCTACCCCGTGGTCATTTGGCTTCCGACCTCGCACTGCTGCCACCCTGCTGACTCACGGCCACAATACCAACTTGCTGGCTGCGCCACTGCCTGACGCGCAAGCTGACACCCTTTTCTCCCGACGATGATGATGAAGCCCTTGCTGCACCTGTCTCCCAAGTGTGTTTGCCCGCCACTGCTATTCTCCTCAATGGTCTCTGTATGCAGAACCTGACTGCTTGCAACATAACCTCCCGTGCCACTCTCCACATCACTACTTTCCCACCTATTGCAAGAAGCAGCGGATGTCTGCTCCACTTCTTTGCTGCCAAGTAGCTGCTGACTATCCTCAAAGAGTTTGTCCTCGCTGTATAGTGGCGCTGAGCCCAGACCACATAGTAGATCTCTGTCTGAGGGAACCGAACGGGACAGAGGTGGGTTGAGGACAGGTGAGGGCCGCTGACCCTCTCCCAGGCCATGCCAACTAAGGGTTGTGTCTGACATTCCCACCGACTCTTGGCCGGGGTTGTCAGATTTCATCTGGGAGGAAGTAGATGACTTAGTCAACCAATCAAGAACCCTTGGGTTGCTGGTCAACACACAGTCACTAGATGACACCGGCAGTTCTGGCCTCACCGAGTCACCCCTGCTGCGATGTCCCCTTACTGTGCTGAGACCTGTTCCTACTCCAGGAACGTTTGTGCCACTGCCACTCGCATGTGAAGGGCCTGCCACCTCTCTGTCTGACATACTGTTTGATCAAAAATTAAATTAAGCTTTGGGTATGACATACCCTACGGAAAAACCAAATGTAATTTAGGCGTATATAGGACCAAAAAATACAGACCCCCTGTATTTTAGTCCAATTTACCCCACATTCAAGAAGTTAAATTAAGCCTTTGGTATGTAATACCCTACAGAAAAACCAGATGTAATTTAGGCGTATATAGGACCAAAAAACACATACACCCTGTATTTTAGTCCAAATTACCCCACAATCAAGAAGTTAAATTAAGCCTACAGAACAACGAGATGTCATTGGGGCATATATGGGGCAGAAGTACACCCACCCTGGACTTTAGGAAGAATACACCACAAACTAAAACAAAAAAATAACGCAGGTTGAGTAACAAGTGTGCAAATGACACACACTTGTGATGGTCTTTCCCCCCAGTCGCTGATAAACAAGTTTGTTTTACAATAAGTTCAATATAGTGCAGCAGCAGCTCAATGCTTATGCCAGGGCAGACAGTGAGAAGTGTGAGAATTTAAGATGGCGTCCGTATTTATAGGGCTGTGACGTCACAGAAGCCCGCCGGTCGCTGATTGGCTTCATGTCTGCACATGTCATTGAGGGTGTTCCTTTCTTCCTCCCAGAGTTCTCTGCCCCATGTCACGCCATGTGCTCGCGGCCATTTTACAAAAAAAAAAACCCCCTTCGTTCCCGCATATCACCCTAAACTTCGGCTTCGTGCAGAACCGAAGTTTTCCTGAAATTCTAAACGAATTCCACTTCGTTAGAATTGATTCGCCCATCTCTAATCGTCACCATTGTATTTGTTCAACATTTGTTATGTATGTAACTCCCCTTGAATGTACAGCGCCCTGGAATCAATGGCGCTCTAAAATAAATAATAATAATAATAATAATATACAGTGGTCGAGCAGGCTGACAACTGACTCTCCACTCGCGCAGCTTCACAATTAGTATACAGTTGCGCTCTCTGTGAGGAGGTTTTGGAGATAAACTACCACCGCCCACATGATTATAATCTATAGGCAGTTGGCAAGCAGTTTAAGAGGACCTATGGTTGTTTCTGACATGCCTATTTTTTGTAAATCAACAATTCTGGAGTATCTTCTTATATCTCTGTGTTTTGCTGTTCCTCTGTCATTTCTTCTAGTAATCCATTAATGAATTAGACAACTGGGTGTTGCTCTTTGGGGGGGGGTGGTTGCTGTTGTACAGTCTGAAATCGGTGCTGACAGTCAGTGTGTGTAGGGACACACCCCTTTAAAAACTGTAATGGTAACTCCCAGCTGGGAAAATACTCCAGAACTGTTATTTCACAAAGAATCCAAGTATTTACTAAAACAGACACATCAGAAGATATCACAGCTCCTCCTTTAAGAGTTTGCGAACTCCGGTCCATATTTCCTATTGGAACATATAGGTACCATTAGGGGTGATATACCACTTGTTAACCTCTTTATTAACAAGAGCAGAGGGCTGCTGGAGAGAATGACTACTAATCTAGTGAATTTAATATAACCTGGCATCCCTAGCAGTGGATTCATTGTGCATATTTGGCTTTAGCAAATCTGCTGATGTAGATTAGCCATGGATTTCACCCTTTAACACTTGTACAGGAGGATTCGATGATCTGATGTTTTAGTGTTTTTAACAGGCTTATTACTTTATAATGTCTACCAATCATTTTATAATTATGACAAAAGAGATATTTTAGATATTTTACCTTTGATTAAAGGGAATGTCATCAAAAAATGACTTATTAACACAGGTTTTATGTTAAGTACATTTTTTAAGAATTTTATGTTATTTTTTTTATTTTCCCATATCACGTTTCATTTTTTTTTCTTTACTTTGGCCTCTAGGCCTAATAATTGTCGGACACTTCCTGTTCTGTAGAGAAAGATTTTCAGCAGTCTGCTCAGGATCAGTACAAGCAGGGTTACACTGAAAGGAGACACCAATGTGTATAGATATCACAGGATCCACCACTTACAATAGGAGATAGTCGCAGTTCACCCTCCCTGCACACTGACTTCTTCCCAGGTCACAGAGCATGCCTAGAAAAGTCTCCTATAGAAGTCAATGGGACTGATCCTATTCACAGGCTCCTATGTCCATGAAGCTGCTGTAAAGCATCTCGCTAAAAGCTGTTAAAGCAGCGCAGGCAAGGAAGCTTTCCCATAAAAATCATATATAGACGACTGAATCGAGAAATCTACAGTCAGAAAATAAAAACTGCTAAGAAGAAAAGACTATGTATCAGGATCTTGTTTTAATTACTAAAAAAAAAAAAAAAAAAAAGCGACAGATTCCATTCAAAGCAGGAACTTACTTAACTCAGCATTCTTCTAATAATGATGTAAGGTTTTTGTCTGAACTAGTTATGACAGAAAGTAGCTACTGCAAGAGAATCTGAACAAATTGTTCTACCCCCTAATTCCACTAATATCACAAAGTAAGTAGCTAGCGCTAGTTATTTATTTTATATTTTTTTACAAAGGGCATTTCTGTGATGTTACTATATTTACATAAAATCCTGTCAGTGGTGAACCCCAAAATAGAGTGAATTGATGTGAACAGATTAAGACTGGCCATAATGGGAGCTCCGCCTAGACTACTTTTACATCTGCATCTAAGTTTTTGTTAGGAGCCTTTGTCACAAATTCTGTCAGTTTTGACAGGAAACAGGTTGCGGCATATATTGCCTTTTTTCCTATCAAAACAATGGATACATCAGTAGAACCTGCCTTTGTGGTCTGTTGAGCGCTGTCAGTGTCAGTCATGAAATGGATCCTGAACCAGGGCCATCTTTTCCATTGGGCACACTAGGCAGTTGCCCGGGGGCACCACCAATAAAGGGGCCCCAGGTGGTCTATGTATATCCCAGGAATACAAGAAACATACCCTGAATCCCTTGGTTGGCTTTGCTTATTTAACAGTTTGTGTGTTTTAGGACTTGCAAACAGTTAAAAACGATGGTAGAGAAGGGAGTGGGGGCCCTTCCCCTGAAAATTTCTTGTAGGGGGGCGGCCCGGTTTCCGGGACATAAGTGGCGGTAATAGGGTGTGCATGGGGGGTGGCAAAAACAGGCCAAGTGTGATATCATGTATTTTGGCAGAGCCCACTGCAGTGCTATGCCCAGGGGCCAATAATGCTGTTAAGGCGGCTACATCCTGAACTGTGGCATGGTTTCTGTTTATAATGAAAACTACAATACAAATGGAACAGTAGAAAAATAGTTACTATTTGCTCAATAAACTTTTTTTGGTGAATAGAAAGAATCTTATTGTGGGAACTGCTCCTATGCATGGGCACCTTAGGGGCATTGCCCCGTGCTTGGTCATTCTGCCAAAAAAGAGGGAGAATTTGGGCTGTGGTATTTTGCATCAGTGATCAGCAGCAGTGTCATACCTACAGGGGTTACAGAGGTTGCACATGCCTTAAAGGGAATCTGTCGCGATTTTTTTTTTTTTACTTATTAAATCAAGACCCTGATCCATATTCTTTTCTTCTTAGCCGTTTTTATTTTCTGATTGTAGATTTCTCAATTCTGTTGTTATGATTATGGGGACAGCCATTGCTTGCACTGGTTTAATAGCATGTAGAGAGATACTTTACAGCAGTTTCATGGGCAAAGGAGCCTGTGGACTGCATCAGTCCCATTGACTTCTATAGCAAAGTTTTCTAGGCATGCTCTGTGACCTGGGAAAAAGTCAGTGTGCAGGGAGGTAGAGAGGATGTGACTCCTATTGTGACTGGTAGATCCTGTATTATCTATAAACGTTGGTGTCACCTTTCAGTGTCTTCCAGCCTTTGCTGATAATGAGCAGAGTGCTGAAAATCTTTCTCTACAGAACAGGAAGCGTCAGGTTATTATTAGAGATGGGCGAATTTCTCAAAAATTCGGTTCGGTCACTTCGCCGAATTTCCCGACAAAAATAAATTCGGTCCGAATTACTTCGGGACGAATCGCGTTAACAAACAGCTTTTTCCAGGCTGCACAGAGCCTGCTGTAGAACGTTGTGCCATGCTTAAATATGCAGAGGGAGCTTGGTTTGGTCTTCATACAATGTTTTTTAGTATGACACACATATGACTGCCGCCGCTCTTAGAATCGCTTCACTATACAATTCTCTGAGCACTTACGAGGGCAAAACTGACCAAAAGCTCAAGCGGGAATGTAGCCTGATAAAGTCATGCCAGCGAAAGCTGGAAAATAAATACAAGCTGAGGGCGCAGGGGGCAACATTAGTGGCAGAGTGTGGAGGTCACGGCAGCAGCCACAGCAGCAGCATGAGGTCAGGCAGTGGCACAATGACATTCTGAAGGTGGCAAAAACAGGAGTAGGCCACAGAGTGGCACAATGACACGGTGTGGAGGTTATGGCAGCAGCAGCATGAGGTCAGACAGTGGCACAATGACATTCTGGAGGTGGCAAAAACAGGAGTAGGCCACAGAGTGGCACAATGACACAGTGTGGAGGTCACGGCAGCAGCAGCATGAGGTCAGACAGTGGCACAATGACATTCTGGAGGTGGAAAAACAGTAGTAGGCCACAGAGTGGCACAATGACACAGTGTGGAGGTCACGGCGGCAGCAGCATGAGGTCAGACAGTGGCACAATGACATTCTGGAGGTGGCAAAAACAGGAGTAGGCCACAGAGTGGCACAATGACACAGTGTGGAGGGCACGGCAGCAGCAGCATGAGGTCAGGCAGTGGCACAATGACATTCTGGAGGTGGCAATAACAGTAGTAGGCCACAGAGTGGCAAAACTACACAGTGTGGAGGTCACGGCAGCAGCAGCATGAGTAAGACAGTGGCACAATGACATTTTGGAGGTGGCAAAAACAGTAGTAGGCCACAGACTGGCACAATGACACAGTGTGGAGGTGACGGCGGCAGCAGCATGAGGTCAGACAGTGGCACAATGACATTCTGGAGGTGGCAAAAACAGGAGTAGGCCACAGAGTGGCACAATGACACAGTGTGGAGGTGACGGCAGCAGTAGCATGAGGTCAGGCAGTGGCACAATGACATTCTGGAGGTGGCAAAAACAGGAGCAGGCCAGAGAGTGGCACAATGACACAGCATGGAGGTCACGGCAGCAGCAGCATGAGGTCAGAGAGTGGCACAATGACATTCTGGAGGTGGCTAAAACAGGAGTAGGCCACAGAGTGGCACAATGACAGAGAGTGGAGGTGACGGCGGCAGGAGCAACAGCATGAGGTCAGAGAGTGGCACAATGACACAGTGTGAAGGTGACGGAAGTAGCAGCATAAGGTCAGACAGTGGCACAATGACATTCTGGAGGTGCCAAAAACAGGAGTAGGCTACAGAGTGGCACAATGACAGAGAGTGGAGGTCACAGCAGCAGCAGCATGAGGTCAGGCAGTGGCACAATGACATTCTGGAGGTGGCAAAACAGTAGTAGGTCACAGAGTGGCACAATGACAGAGAGTGGAGGTCACAGCAGCAGCAGCATGAGGTCAGACAGTGGCACAATGACAGTGTGGAGGGCACAGCAGCAGCAGCAAGAGGTCAGACAGTGGCACAATGACACAGTGTGGAGGGCAAAGCAGCAGCAGCATGAGGTCAGACAGTGGCACAATTACATTCTGGAGGTGGCAAAAACAAGAGTAGGCCACAGAGTGGCACAATGACACAGTGTGGAGGTCACGGCAGCAGCCACAGCAGCAGCATGAGGTCAGACAGTGGCAAAAGGTCATTCTGGAGGTGGCAAAATAGTAGTAGGCCACAGAGTGGCACAATGACACAGTGTGGATGTCACGGCATCAGCAAAAGCAGCATGAGGTCAGACAGTGGCACAATGACAGAGTGTGAGTGTGGTGGCATACCAGTCCCTGGTATGAAGGTTGGTGGAAGATGGAGAAACTGGCAGCAGATGTGTGGCATCAGATATAGTGGCTGAGCAGGTAGTTTTAACCAGACTCATTTCTCACAGTTTTGGGTGAGGCGTCATGCTGATGTAACTGACGCCTAAGCATTGTGAGAGTGGAAAATCCTGGTGCCGATCCACGCCTGATTCATCTTGAACAAAAGTCATTCTTTCTACATATCCAGTGGACAAAGCGGGTTCTCCTTGAGGGTAACGATGTGCCCCCTCCGCACTGAAGACCCGCTCTGATGCCACACTACTGGCTGGGCAGGACAGCTTCTCCACTAGCAAACAATTCGACAAATTGCTGCAACACTCAGTTTTGGCTGCCCAGTAGTCCAGCGGATCTTCTAACTGGGGTGGCAGAGTGCTTCCAAGTATGTCACCACCTGTTGGTTCAGGAACTGCTCCAAATGTCCTGCTGCTGCTAGCTGGCGACAGCCCTCCCTCACTAGGTGGGTGAAGTAAGCTGCTCATCCATGACTCCACACTTAGTGTTGCTGCTAAGATGGAGCTGGTACTTGCGCAACCCCTCCCCAACTTCCCTAGCAGCCAAGTCGTAGTAGTAGCATGAGCGCTGAGGAACCCCCCGGACCAAGACCTCAGAGGAGGACGATGCCACACATAGCAGCGGCCAACTGACTACGGAGTATTTCCCTATAGTATTTGAGTTTGTCCTCCCTCCTCAAGCAGCTGGAAAAAAAGGCTCCTAATTTTGGACCGTAGTCGAGGGTCCAATAGGGTGGAGAGTGCCATAAGTCATCCCCCTTGCGGATGCCTGACTATACGTCGCTGGTCACTAGCGCAGGCAATCAGCATTGCTGCTGGCCAATCAGCCACAAGTGACTCGATGCCCCTGGCCACCATCTCCACAGTATACCAACGCCACGGTGTTTGCGGGTCATCTGCCTCGACTTTCCTCATCTCCACTACCTCCTCACAGCTGCTCCTCTGCCCTCCTCCCTCTCTGTCACCTGGTTAGAAAACCACTCAGTTTCACAAGACAATGCTTCTGCACCAATGTGCCTCCTCCTCCACTCCTCCAGTTCAATCCCCACCGGACTCAAGTGTCCGCGAAGATTAGTCACCTACGTCTCCCATTTCCCCTGCCCAGACAAATTTTCAGGCATCTGGTTACAGTATATGAAGCATTGGAATGACGATATTCATCCCGTAGCCCAGGCGACTGACAAATAACGTGGCCTCCTCGAATGGCCTCAACAAACGGCAGGTGTCACGCATGAGCTGCCACTGGCTGACATCAAAGTTACACAGGGGAGTACTCCTGTCCGCCTGGATCATAAAAAAATCGTTAATGGCCTTTCTCTGTTCATACAGTCGGTCCAACATGTGCAGGCTGGAATTCCAACGGGTGGAAACATCGCATATCAGAGTGTGTTGGGGGAGGCCATTCTGCCGCTGCAACTCGAGTAGGGTGTTCTTGGCTTTGTATGAATGCATGCACAGTTTCCTGGCCATTTTCAGAATCTTCTGAAGATCTGTGGAAGACTGCAGGAACCTTTTCACAACCAGAAAGAACACATGCGCCATGCAGGGCGCATGGACCATCCCTCCTCGGTGCAGCGCGGACACCATGTTCCTCCCATTGTCCGTCACCATGGTTCCGATTTGCAGTTGACGCGGAGAAAGCCACACATCGATTTCTTGCTGCATGACGCGGAGCAGTTCCTCCCCTGTGTGACTTCGTTCGCCGAGGCAAGCCAGGTGTAGAACTGCGTGACACCACTGTGCCCTACACATGTGGTATGATGGAGCAGTACTTGTGGAGGCTGAGATGGTGGTGGTGGTGAAGGAGGAGGAGGCGGACATTGGCGCAGGAGCCACAGTTTGACAACGTGGAGGAGAAAGCGGCGTCTCCTGTCCAAGTTGTTGGTGTGCC
Source organism: Phyllomedusa bahiana (assembly GCA_025379985.1). Classification (NCBI taxonomy): domain Eukaryota; kingdom Metazoa; phylum Chordata; class Amphibia; order Anura; family Hylidae; genus Phyllomedusa; species Phyllomedusa bahiana. The sequence continues at coordinate 23,178 of JAODAL010037726.1, forward strand.
TGGGCAGGAAGCACATTCACCCAGTGGGCCGGAAAGGACATGTACTGGCCCTGACCGGAGTTACAGCTCCAGACGTCCGCAGCTGCCAGTGCACCTTGGAACAAACCGATAAGCTCAAGGACGGGACCCACTTCCTGGGTTCTAACATAAATTTTTAAGGAAAGAAAGGAGGGACTGCAGTACCAACAACTTGGACAGGAGCACGGTCAGCTGCTGCACTTAGGATGGTTGGACGCATACTGTTGTCTCTTGCAATCGCCTCGCTGAAACGACTGCTGCGCCATGAGTAGTGAGGAGCAGGAGCATCTGGACCGGGAATGATGTCAAAGAGAAACAGCTCCCTTCTGCAGAGGTGGGGAGCCTTGACTGGCTGCAATGGAAATGCGTGCCACGGGGCCGCTGTGCTGCTGCGGGCGGCAGGATGGACCACCACATCTGAGCCACGTTTCTCCCAGGCCACCAGAGGGTGACGCTGCATGTGTTGACGAAGAGTCGTGGTGCTAACGTTAGCTCCCTGGCCACGCTTCACTTTCTGCCCACAGATTCTACATATACCCATATTCGGCTCCTCCGGTGTCTTAGCAAAGAACTGCCACACCGCCGAGTAGCTGATTTTACCACCAATGCTCCGCACTGAGTAACTAGTTGCGCAGTTGACTCACTGAGCCTCTGTGCCGCTTGTTTCTTGGATCTGCGAAGCGGATTTTCTACCCCGTGGCCGCTTGGCTCCCAACCTCACACTGCTGCTACCCTGCTGACTAACGGCCACACAACCCACTTGCTGGCTGCGCCGCTGCCTGGCGCGCAAGCTGACTCCCTCTCCTCCTGAAGATGATGAAGCCCTTGCTTCACCCGGCTCCCAAGTGCGTTCGGCTACATCATCATCAATTTGGGTTTAATCGTCACTGCTGTACTCATCACCGGTCTTGGTATGCAGAGGCTGACCCCTCACAACCTGACCTCCCATGCCACTCTCCACATCTATACTTGCCGCCTACTGCAAGAAGCAGGGGATATTGGCCCCATTTCTTCGCTCTCAAGTAGCTGCTGACTGCCCTCCTCAAATTGTTCATCCTCGCTATATAGTGGCGCTGAGCCCAGACCACATAGTAGATCTCTGGCTGAGGGAACCGGATGGGACAGAGGCGGGTTGAGGACGGGTGAGTGTCGCTGACCCACTCCCGGGCCTTACCAACTAAGGGTTGTGTCTGAGATTCCTACCGACTCTTGGCTGAGGTTGTCAGATGTCATCTGGGAGGAAGTGGATGACCTAGTCAACCAATCAAGAACCTTTGGGTTGCTAGTAAGCACACGGCCGCTAGATGTCAGCGGCAGTTTTGACCTCACCGAGTGACCCCTGCTGCGACGCCCCCTTGCTGTGCTGTGACCTGGGCCTGCACAAGGAATGTTTGTGCAACTTCCACTCGCAGGTGAAGAGCCTGCCACCTCTCTGTCTGACATACTGTTTGTTCTAAAATGTACAGACACTGTTTGATGAAGATATCTGTATATGATAAATAAACACACTGTAGTTGACTCCAAATGAACCCAGTAACAAGCTTGGTAACCCTTGGATATAAATTGCGCTCCACAAATGGGCAGGAAAAATTGAGTTGTATGTGCCGTTTAAAAACTCTGTGTATTTTACTGAATGTAAAAGCACAAACAGGCTTAATTAACCTTTGGATATGAATTATGCTACAGAATTCCTTCTGTGGCGGTGAAAAAGAAAGTTTCTTTTACTGAGTACAACTGCAGAAAAATACTTAGTTAACCCTTGGATGTAAATTGCGCCAAACAATTGAGCAACCACAAACTACGAGCTTTGTAGCGTTTTACAATGGCGTGTTTTTTACGCTAAACAACAAGAGAAAAATTTTTAATTAACCTTCGCTTGTGAATTATGCTACAGGAAAAATGTATTTTTGGCGGTGAAAAAGACGGTTTATTTTTGTCACCACAGCAGAAAAACAACGCTTAATTAACCCCTGGATGTAAATTGTGCCAAACAATTGAACAACCACAAACTAGGAGTTTTGTAGCATGTTACAATGGCGTGTTTTTTTACGCTACACAACAAGAGAAAAAATTGTAATTAACCTTCGCTTGTGAATTATGCTACGGGAAAAATTTATTTTTGGCGGTGAAAAAGATGGTTTATTTTTGTCACCACAGCAGAAAAATAACGCTTAATTAACCCCTGGATGTTAATTTGCGCCAAACAATTGAGCAACCACAAACTACGAGCTTTGTAGCGTGTTACAATGGCGTGTTTTTTACGCTACACAACAAGAGAAAAAATTGTAATTAACCTTCGCTTGTGAATTAGGCTACAAGAAAATTGTAATTTTTGGCGGTGAAAAAGACCCCTGGATGTAAATTGCGCAAAAGAATTGAGCAGCCAAAAATGAAGTGGTATTTGTATTGTAAAAACGCTGTTTCTTTAAATTAATACAAACAGGAACAGGCTTAGATCCCCCTTGATATTCAATGTGCTGTGAGCAGATAGCATTAAAATGTATATGCAGCTGCAGTGGACGCACACTGGACTTCAGATCCAATACCCTAAAAAATCTGAAATAGAACATTAAGAGAAGCAGTCTCTGAGAAAAGCTGAGACACACCACAAAAATCTCTGTATAAAAATCAGTTCTTCAGTAAGAGCTATCGCTATCACAATCAGCCGCAGCAGCACCTTCCCTGATCAGTACAGTGAGAGGAGTGTGAGCTCCCAGCATCGCGCCCAGACTTATATAGTGCAGTGATGTCACAGAATCCTGCCGGTCTCTTATTGGCTTCATCTCTGCACATGTCATGCAGGCTATGCCCTTCTTCCTCCCAGAGTTCTTTGCCCTATGTAACGCCATGTGCTCGCAGCCATTTTATAAATGAAAAGCACGCTTCGTTTACCCGAAGTACCCCAAAGTTCGACTTCGTTCAGAACCGAAGTTGTCCTGAAATTCTAACGAATTCCACTTCGTGAGAATCGATTCGCCCATCTCTAATTATAACCCTCTATGATTAGTATTTTTTCCAGAGCATTATGTTATTATGGACATCAAAGAAATGTCCTACACCTAGACAGTTTTTATTCATGTAGCCCTAAGGGCATGTTAACACTGCTTATTTGGACATGGTTTTGGACAAGGTTTTCTGAGCGTTTCCTCGCCCAAAACCACATCAAAACCACATCAATATCTCGCCTGAAACACGCTTCTTCAGAAGAGGTTTTAGAGGCGTTTCTCGGCGAGGTTTTAGATCAGGTTTTGGATCAGGTTTAGCGACGAGGTTTTCACCCATACAAATTAATACCAGGACCAAAACCGCTCCCAAAACGCGCCAAAACTGCACCAAAAACCGTGCCCAAAAATGATTGACATGACACTTCTTTCCAAAGAAGCGTGTAAAAACCTCTTTGTGTGTGAACTACAAGCCTGTTTTACAAAGGAATCAATTAAATGAACTAGGGGTGTTTTGGAAGCGTTTTAGACGAGGTTTTGGGTGAGAAAACGCTCCGAAAACCTCGTCCAAATAAGCTGTGAGAACATGGCCTAAGAGTGCTCACAGAAAGCTACACAAGCTACATATTGCTATATCCTAAAAACGAATTCCTGTCTAATTATAATATGCAGCACATGCTACAAAATGTCAGGTTCATTAGCCATCAATTGATCTCAATGTTGCATTGTTTTTATGCTATTTTATTTGGGTAGTAAATTGAGTAGTATTCTTTTTCTTCCCATACAAAAAGAGTTTTTAACTACCAGAAAACATGTTTTAAATGAAAAGTAAAAAAAAATCTAACTGATTAAGGGTTTTTCTCTAAAGCTGATGATCATCTAATGCAATTACAATACAAATCCATAGTGTTCATTGCTTGCAAAGAAAATGCGCGCAACTCCTTTTACAGCATATCCTGTTTAATATGGATGATAAACCAAGTTTAAGAGCTACTAGTGTTAATGAGAATTTGAAAACGCTTTAATTTCTTAAACTACATCATATATGCTGGCTCTCTTCAGCTCTTTCATCTTTCATCACCATTTTAATGTAACTGACTACATAGACATCCCACTTTTGTATCTACTCCTTGCTGTGGCTACAAAAAATAAATAAGTAAACAGCGTGAAAAACTGCACTATGTGAAATGCTAAATTATTAAATTATTAGTTTAATTCTCATTGAATATTGTGGCACTGTGAAAGACAGCTCATTTAATGATAGTATGTTCAGTCCCAAATATGCCTTCCAATTAGTTCTACTACATTTACTTAAAGGAAAGATCAAAAGGTATATTGGAAGCACTAAAAATATTCAAATTAAATGGGCTAAAAACAAGGAAAGTCTGTGAGTTGAAGCTAACCGTATTAATCTTAAATTTTTCACATGCCTGCATATGTAAAAAATAAAGTTTATTTTTTTAACTCTTATTATTACCAGAAACTATAAAATCAAATTGGTGAAGGTCTAAACAAACAAATAATAACCAGGAAAAAAATCCAACCCTCTAAAATATAACATTTAATTAATGTGCTATTAAAACATTTTGGAAAATGTTGTAACAAAAATTATATTTAAAACAAATGCTTACCACTCCTCAATGTATAAAGTAGGTATGGCATAGTAGATAAGATCTAAAGATCTGTAGTAGATAGTCCATTCAATGTTTCTAAAATGTATTCAAAAAGGGGCACAAACCAGATATATAAAAGGGAAAAATAAAAGGGTTTTGTTCTATTAATGTATAATACTGTCCCTCATTTTCCCCCTCTTTTAACATGTTTATTAAAGATGTAAACAATATACATAGTACAATTAAGCAACAGTGTGCTTGGTCAATTGTAAAAGATGAATTGTAGTTATCCATTACAGAACTTAACTTAAAGAATAGGTAAAACTGCAAGAATAAACGTACTTAACATCTTAGCCGAGAATAGTGAAACAACTTACAGTACGAAAAAACAAGAAAAAAAAAGACAGTAACTAAAAAACAATTGAGGAACTAATGTGTCTCTACGTAGGGACTGATCAAGAGAGCGGTGGTGAGTGTGAAAATGCGAAGAGGAATGTAACTCTGTTTAATAAAACTTACCGATATAGTGTTTAGATTTAATCCATGGCTCCCAGAGTTTCCTTTTTTTATGGCAAATAACAGGGGAATCGATTAGTCTAGTTTCACATGAGCAGTTAAAGTTTAAACGGCGAATTACCTCTGAAAGGGAGGGAGGAGAAAGGTCCTTCCATCTGAAAGCGATCGCCGTCCTAGCTGCAATGAGGGTATGAAAGAAAATAGTCCTAAGCGTAGGAGGGATATCAGCTAAACCTATATCTAGGACCGCCAGTTACGGTGTTAAGGAGATGGAGAGCTGTGCTACCTCGCATAGTAATGTCGCAACTGAGAGCCAAAATTTTTTAATAAAGGGGCAACCCCACCACATATGAAGCATCGTACCATGTTGCCCACAACCTTTCCAGTGTTTAGACCATAGCCTAAAAAGGTCCAACAGAGATTGTAACTTAGAATCAGGGGTAGGGCAGCCTAACAGCAAGTGGTGTTTAACTAAGCGAGGTGTAAAAGAAGCAGATTCGAGTTGGGTCGAGTGTAAAGTAGTTGAGGGGATCCAAAGAAAAAAGGCTTGTTCCATTAGAATTGCTTCATTGTAAGCTGTTAAGTTAGGAACTGCTAATCCTCCTTGGTCATGTCTATAGAAAAGAGTGTCCTTCTTAATCCTTGGTCTACGACCATTCCATATGAATTTGGATAACATGTCTTGATTTTACGAAGAATAGGTGGCGGAATCAGATATGGAATCGATCTGCAAATATAGATAAATTTGGGAAGGAGGGACATTTTGTAAACATTTATTCTAGCCGACCAGGATAAGTTTAAGGCAGATAAGCATTTGGTTTCAGATTCCAGGATGTCGTGTAGAGATGTGTAATTAATCTCTAAGGTCTGAGATGGGGATGCAAAGACCTTAATTCCTAATAGTGATTAAAAGAATTTGACCAATTAAAACCAAATAGGTTCAACAGGAAAATATTTGGGAGGGGAAACGTCATTTACTGGGAATAGCGTTGTTTTGGAGGCATTTAGCTTATAAAATGAGAGGGAGGAAAATTTGTTTAAAGAATTGAGAATTTCTACAATCGAGGAACTTGGGTTAGTGACAATTAATAGCACTTCATCCACATAGAGACTAATTTTATTGTGGACCTTGTTAACTGTGAGTCCCGTCATGGAGTGGTTAGATCTAATATATTCTGCTAAGGATTCCATGCATAGAACGAAAATTAAAGGGGAAAGGGGACAACCCTGACGTGTACCGTTAGTGATGTCGAATGGGGAGGAAAGGAAACCAGAGGTTAGCACTTGAGCAGATGGGCAGGTGTATAAGGCCATGATTGCGCCTAATAGAAAACCAGAAAAGCCAAAACGTTCGAACACTGACCGGACATACGACCAATTTACTCGGTCAAAAGCTTTCTCTGCGTCGAGTGATAAGAAAGCAACATTGTCAGAGGAGGAGCATGCAATCTGGACTAGGTCTAAAATGCGTCTTGTTGCGTCCCTAGCCTGTCTGCCTTGAACAAAACCGACTTGGTCACTGTGAACAAGAGAGGGTAAAATACTATTTAGTCGCAAGGCAATAATTTTGGCATAAAGTTTAATGTCGGTTTTTAATAATGAGATGGGCCTATAATTTGCAGGGCAGTCTAGGGGTTTACCAGGCTTTGGGATAGTGGTAATGGTAGCTTTGAGAAGTTCCTTTAAAGGATGACCTCCAGAGGCAATGTCATTACAAAGAGAAGTGAGGTGAGAGGACAGGACAGGACATCTGAGAAAATTTGGTAATATTCGTTGGAAAGGCCATCTGGGCCGGGTGCTTTATTTGCTTTGCTAATATGAATGGCTTTCTGGACTTCTAATGCAGAGAAAGGTTTTTTTCAGTTGTTTAGTTGTACAGGGTCCAGAGAAGGGAGTTTAACAGAGTGGAGAAAAGAATTTATATCGGGTATAGTTGGCTCGGATATGTTCTCAGAGACACGCAGGTTATAAAGTTTGGGGTAGTATTTTGCAAAGTTGTTGCCGATATCTATAGGATTAATAAGTTTGGATCCAGAAGAAGAGGTTAGGTGGGAGATTCTAGAAAGTGTTTTTGGGATTTAATCCGTTTAATCAAGATTTTGCTGGGTTTATCACCTTGTAGGTAAAATTGCCATTTCATTTTTGTTAAACTAAAATCGTATTTCTGAAGGTATATGGATCTAAGGTTGTTCTTTAATTCAACTAGTCGTTCTTTGTTTCTGGGGGATGGATCTTACTTGAACTCTGCGTCCGCCTTTCCAAGGTCAGTAAGTACCTCATCTAAAAGTGCCTGTCTTTTCCTTTTTCCTTGCCAGCCAACGGGAAAAAAATCCCACTAATAAAGGCATTATGGGCACACCAAACCAGACAGTTAGAGAAAGCCGTGGCCACATTGAGGTCAAAGAAAGTTTTAAGGTGTGAATTTATAAAGCTGACGTTATTGGGATTCTTGAGGAGGTAATTATTTAATCGCCTAGGTGAATTCTGGGAAGTAGGGAGGGAACTTTCTATACACATGTCTACTGGGGCGTGATCTGACCAGGTGATATATCCAGTGTTGGATGACTTAAGTTGGTTAAGCACTATTTTATCTATCAAGAAGAAAACTATGCAATAGAAGACATTTTTAGAAGCAGAGAAAAAGGAATAATATCTTTCAGACGTGTGTAAATAACACCATACATCATGTAACTCCTCTTCCAGAATAAGAGAATGTAGGTCTTTCACAGACTTTCCTCTAATTCTGGATCTATCCATGTCATTGCAAACCAAAAGGTTATAATCCCCACACAGGATTAAAGGAGTTGTCTCTCTACAGAGTTTCATAGGATGCATGAATGAAATATTCTGTCACTTCCTGGTTCAGACTGCCCTCTAATTTGAATACAGCTCCATGGTTTTATTCAATGCTTGGCTTTCAGTTGCTAATTAGTTCAAAATTAGCCAGAAGCTTCTTGAAAACAACAAGCAGGACTTTTATCTGATCCCTGAAACAAAATCCCTAATTAGAGCTGTTTACTTAAGATAAATCAAGCTTTTTACTGCCCAGCAGCACAGAGGCTGCAGTGACCTGGGTGATGACTTCACTCACTGCTATCACATAGAACAAACAGCAGGGGGGAGAACTGTACACAGGTTGGTTACTGAGGGAACTGAAATAGCCAGGGAGGTGATTAATTCACTTGTATATCCTTAACAAAAACAGATGAACAAAGCAATATATTTGGAAAATATCTTCATTTTGTGTTCCCTACAATTTGAAAGCTATTCTTTGTAGCGAGACAACCCCTTTAAGCCACCATTTCTCATGTCCCTTGCTCTGTTTACAACTCCTTTAATAAAAGGAATTTGTTTTTCATTAGGGGCGTAAATTGTTGCAAGTGTGTAGGGCCTAGAATTAATGGTGCATACTAGAATAATAAAGCGACCTTTTGGGTCAATAATGGAATGTTGGAGAGAAAAAGTTATGGAGCTCCTAATTAATATCGCCACTCCTGCTTTCTATTTTGGAGAATGTGCTTGAAAAATAACCGGGAAGTGTTTATGCTTTAATCTAAAGTGGTCTGCTGCAGTTAGATGGGTCTCCTGAAGGCAAATAACATCTGCTGCCGATTTAGTAAGATCTCTACAGAGCAAGGAACGTTTGAAGGGGGAGTACAAACCCCTCACATTATATGTAAGAAATTTAACCGACATCTATATAATTAAAACAATAGAGATGAGCTGCACAGCTAAGTGTAGAACCATAAACTCTCTGAAGGTCTTAGAAAATCCACATAGCATCATAGAGACACATTTTAACAGAAAAGGGAACAAGAAAACGGTGGAAATGGCAAACGGCGGGTGAAAGCATCAGAATCAAGTCCATTCCTAAAAAGGAAAAATTAATATGGGCAAGTCCTGCCTGACTCTGCAGGGAACAGATATCAGTAGATAAAACAACAAGAGAGGTGGAGTTCTCCCGGTGGAGCTCCTAAATGAAGAACCATTAAGGAAATTTAACTGGAGTGTCCCTTGTTGCTTCAAGATTTGGAACAAGTAGCTTTGTCTGACCAAAGAGGTGTAATCATCTCCGGGTGAATTTGTTTCTTTTGAGCTGGACTAAATTCACCAGAAGAGATGAAGTTCCAGGATTTGCGGAGAGCAGAAGCTTCTTCAGGAGAATTGCAGGTGAACTGTGTGCCATATCTAGTCACAATCAATTTTACAGGGAAACCCCACCTATATTGGAATTCACGATCTCGCAAGAGTTTGGTGTAAGGTTGAAACTCCTTTCTCCGCAACATGGTCGCCGTAGAGAGATCAGGGAATATGGAAATAGCTTGGAAGCGCTCAGGGAGATTACTTAGCTTGCGGAGGGAGCGGAGGAAGTCTTCTTTGACATGGAAGAAATGGATCCTGGCAATGGTGTCTCGTGGGACTTGCGCAGCTAAATTCCTTGGCTTGGGGATGCGGTGTATTCGGTCGATGAGTAGCTCTTGAGTAGTAGCGTTTGGTAGGACCAATGACATCAGGTCTACAAGATACATATTTAGTTGATCAGGGGACACGGATTCGGGAATGCCACGGATTCTGACATTATTTCGGCGGGAGCAGTCTTCCAGGTCATTAACTTTGTTTGACAGGCGTTGTACTTCCTCCTCTATTTGGCTGTTGGCATCTATCAGAGCATTGTGGGAATTGGCGAAGTCAGACATTTTCCCCTCAATATGGTCTGTGCGGGATGTAATAGATTGAATATCTTGCTTTAGATCAAATATCTTCTCTTTTAAGTTGGATAAAAGAGTAGAGCGGAAGGAGGAGAACATCTGTTGAAGGGAGGCCGTGGTGGTGGGTTGGGCCTCAGATGGGTATCGGTGGTCCAGATCCACTGATTCAGCCCTTGACGAGGGGGAAGGAGAGGAAGGGAGAAACTGGAGACCTCATTTAACAGATTGGGCTGACTGAGAAGATGAAGAGAAGAACTCCGGAAGCTTGGAAGGTTGAGTCTTTTTCGGATTTTTCTTTGAGGTGCCTCCCATTGTTATGGAGTGTGGACCCAGGTGAGAGAGGAAGGTACATATATATTTACTTGATAAGAGTGGTGATGTGTTTGCTTCTCTTTTTTTTTTTTTTCTTTCCCCTCCTTCCTAATTTTTATTATACTTTCTCTTATTTCCTTGATACTACTGTTGGTGATGGCACAAAAGGGTAGGCAAAGTCTGCCTTAGATGAGGAGTGGAAGAGGGTTAGCCGCACTAGAATGCACTGAATTTATGATATCAGCAAGAGGGGTACAAGCCTGTAGTGCAGAGGGTAGTAGTTATAGCAGTGTATATACAGTTTCTGGGTTGGTCACCAATTATATATAATTGTGCTGTCTATAAAGGTGGCGCAAATCAGTTACAGCTGGTCCTCTTCAGACATTTTAGGGCTAATACCCCGTGGTGGGTATGTGTTGTTTTGCTAGATGCAGACCCTTATCTCTGAATACTGAGAACTGACAACTCCTTCCAAAAGGCTTATTATTAGCCAAGATTAATGTCACCCCTCTAATAAATGAATAAAAGAAGGCTCTTAGCCTGCTGCGGAAAAGGATTTATGCACCGGATTCCCTGCAAGGGCGCCAAGCACCGGTACCTGGGGTCCAGAATATAATGCAGAGACGTCTCACAGGAACGGGAGCGCTGCACAGTTCCGGTAATGTCAGCCGCTGCACTCTGCTACTGAGAGAGGAGCGGAAGAGTCGCCGTCTTCAGGCCAGAGCCGCTGGACCTCTGCGGCAGCTACCTCCCCATTAAAGAACAGCGCGGAGGGCTCGGGCAGAGCATTCGGGCAGTTCGGGTGCTCTGGGCCGGCGGAGGTCCGGGAGTACACTAACCGGTGGGTCCGAGGCTACAGGGGCTCCAGAGGATTCCAGGCAAGGTACCTTCTGTCTTTAATCCCACAGGGGGAAGGAGGACCGCTTCAGAGCTCCTGCTCCTGTAATGGCCATGTTCCACGTGCGCAGGGACAAGATGGCGCTGCCTGCCCCTGTTACCCTGAGGGTTGAGAGTTTCAGTCCAGAACTCGGGCTATATGGGTGGTAGCGAGGCAATTCTGGTACCGAATTGTAGCTCTTGGACCAAGGGATGCCACTAGATGGGATTCCGGGGTCTCTGCTCCAGTTATGAGGCTTATTTGGGCCGCAAAACGGAGCTCAAGTCAGGAGATCTCACACCGTGCGTCTGATCACATCCCCAGCTCAGGCCACGCCCCCATTTTTTCCCCCTCTTATGACCCTTAGCAGGGGACCCACGCCAGCAAGGGCTACCCAATGATGCTTATTCTAGTATACCCTCACAAGTTATCACTAAATATACAGTGATATACAACGACAATAAACACATTTTGTCCCGCTAACTCAGACTCATCAGTGGGTCAGTAGATTGAAGCTAACTGAAATAGGCATGCACCTAGCAAGAATAGGAGCCCAAAAGAGCTGATGTGCTTAAGGTAAGTATCCTCTAGTAGTGCTAACTTTTAACCTCTGATGACCCTCTGATCACCATCTGGGAGATATTTACCTTAACCCTTTAAGCTCCAGGCCAGAAAAAGTAGTTAAAGGGGTTGTCTCGCTACAATGAGTGGGTTTTAATTAAAAGATCTTTAAAAAACAAGCAGCTTTGCAATATATGTTCATTACAAATGTCCTACTGATTTTGAGCTAGCCCGTTAGTAGTACTAAATCAGCTTCTCAAGTTTCTATAGCAGCTGACCTGTTGATCCCTTATCTTACTGGGTGTCAGGTCTGTATGACTCATCACCTTGAAGACCGTTAAGAGCATAGAGCCCCTCCAGCACAGAATGCTTCTGAAGTGGAGGGAGGGGGAGGGAGGACTCTGGCTTCTATGTCCATGCTGCCTGGGTTAAAACCCTGTGTTTCCCTGCTTCCTCCGCTCTCTACACAAAGATGTGACAGCAGTGACCCTGTGTGTTTCTATAATCATGATTGTCTGTGGAGCTGTAAAATATAATAATACTATACAGATCAGGGAGGCTTGTGAACAGTTTATGCTGTGCTGTACTAGTGACACATAGTAACACTTCCCAGCTGCTCTGTGTCTGTTCTGAGAGGGTCTGTTTGTTGCTGGAGATGTGGAGATATGTAAGCTAAGCAGAGGGTATAGGAACACTTGCATCCCCTCTGTTCTGCTATTAGCAATCATAGACCTCTCCACACTCATAGATCAGCCCTAATACAGCTGATCTAGATGCCTGCAGAAGATCTAGGCAGGCACACACACAGGGTTAACTCTGGCAGCAATCCCTCTGCCCCCCCACTGCTGTATAGAAGTTATGGAGGAGAGCTGCCTGTGTGCTGAGGGGAGGGGGGAAGAGGGAGGAGAAGAGGCAGACAAGCTAGCACGCCCCTCAATTCAACTCCCAGCCAAAGACAGAGGCTGAAAGCTTTTAATGAGACAACTCCTTTAATGACCAGAAATTTTTTTTAGTTTTTGCCTCTTTGCGTTTCAACAGTTGTAACTTTTTTATTTTTTCAATGACGCAGTTGTATGAGGCCTTGTTTATTCAAGACAAGTTGTACTTTATGGAGCAATAGTTTAAGTTCATTTATAAATAATTGCAAAATTTTTTTAAGTTTAAAAAAAAATGTTATTTTTTTACACCATTCACATTTCACACTTAATAACTTGTTAGATTAATTCTACAAGTTTTTATGGTCATTGGATAGCTAATATGTGTAGTTTTTTTTTTTGTGTGTGTAATATATGCACAACTATTTTTTTAGTAAATATTTATTTTTATTTTATTTATTTTTTATTTTTTTTTACACTTATTCTGAGTTTTTTACTTTTTTTTTTTTATATCCCCTGAAGGGAGACCAGTTTTATTATTTTTTTTTTACTTAGTAATGTATTAGCATATTCATATATGCTAATATATTATAATCTGTGTCAGTTTGACACAGGCAGTGATCAGGACAGCAAACAGTCCTGGTCACTTGCTTGTTACACAGACAGCCCATGGGGCATTCCAGGTCCCCAGGGCTGACTGTGCAGCCGTTCTCTGAGCTCTGTTGGGTCACCGGGTGTTCTGATCATCTGACGGAGCAGGGAAACCCTTTGATTGTGCTGTGGTGACCCGACCAAAGGGTTAAAGCACCGGGATGCGGGGGTTCCCCCGCTTAACCGGGGCTCGCAGAGATGCTCTGGGATCAGGACTGTGTAGTACAGAGCCGAACACAGCGCTGCTGCGGTGCCTGGGCGCTGCTAGCCCAGATGTCAGCAGTGACGCCAACTGATGTCGCTATAGACGAACGACCCTCACCAGCCGATGCCCAAAAGTCAGGGGGCGGTCTTTAAAGGGGGTTTTAAGGGGTTTTCTCACGGGGCCCTGATTTCACAACCCACTTTGCACTCACAAAGCCCCTCCTCAGGGCTGTGGGGGTTCATATAAAGTGATTAGCATATCTATTGTCATGTAAGTGCTGAGCCGTTACAATAAAGTAATGTGCAAAGTTTATGAAAAATTTTACATCTATTGGTAAATTTTTGTTTCTGAAAATGTTTGCGGAACCTTGTGACCCCTGTAACAGTTTACACACGCCCAAAAGTTGTGTTTAAAAAGTTTATAGCCAATTCTTTTTTACATACACTCCCGGGCCACTTTTTTAGGAAAAACCGCCCCAACTGCTCTTTTAAACCCACTTAATTTCTAATCACCCAAACCCCCTGGCGGCAACTCATTGCATTTAGGCTTTGTAGCCCAGGTCAAGACAATCTCCTTTTTTAAAAACCCGGGAGCGCCAGAAAGGGGAAAAAAAGGGTTTTGGGAGTCCCTTTTTGAACGGGCAGGGTTGTTGATGCCAGAAGGGCTGGTCTAAAGTTTTTCCCAAAAATTTCTGATCCCTGAGATTTTAAACCAAAACCCATTTTCTGGGGTTTTTACAGGGGAATGGCCCGAAAAAGAAAAAAAAACCAGTAAAGGGGCAGTCCCCTGGGGGGGAAAAGCCTTTTTGATGCAGGGGTCAAAGGAGTTTGGGCAACGGGGTTCGAGCTGATAAAAAAGGAAACAGGGGACTAAAATACCCACCCGTTACAACCAAAGGTGGGCCCGAAGAGCATCTCTGAACCACAGAAACAGCGAACTTTGGGGGGGAGAAAGGGCCCACAAACAGAAAAAACCACACCGGTGCCACTCCTTTCAGATAAGAACAGGAAACAGGGGGCTTCCCCAAAAAGCCCCAAACCAAAGAAATTGGGAAAATAAAGATTTGGAAAAAAAGTTGCCGGACTGATGGTCTCGATTCTTCTGCACATTCGGATGGAAAGGGTCAGAAATTTTGGGGTCAACCCAAAATGAAAACATGGATCCATCCTGCCCCCTTTTAACAACGGTTTCCCGGCTGGTGGTGGTGGTGTCCCTGGTGTGGGGGAAAAATTTTTTTGGCACTTTTTTTGGGGCCCCCGGTACCAATTGAGCATCGTTGCAAAGCCCCAAACCTACCAAATAAATTTTTTCTGACCATGTCCATCCCTTTTGCCCAATGTACCCATAATCTGATGGCTACTTTCACAGGTAATGCGCCCAAAGTCAAAAAGGGGGAATCATCTCAGAAAGGGGTTTTTTGAACAAAAACAATGAATTTTTCACTGTCTCAAATGGGCCCCCACATCACCAATCTCAATCCAATAGAGCATCTTTGGGGTGTGGGGAAGGGAATTCCATCAAGGATGGCAGCCCGACAAATCGCGGCAAAATGTGTGATGCCAACATTCAAAATTGGAAACCCAAAACCCCTGAGGAATGCTTCCCGCACCTTTGTTTTTAATCTATGCCCCGAAAAAATTGAGGAAATTTTTGAAGGCAAAAGGGGGTCCCAAAACCCCTTTCTAGCAAGGTGTACCCAAATAAAATGGCCGGGGGATGTAAATAAAAAGATTTTACAGCCACTCACCTCAGGAGGGGGGGGTTCCCATAGCAAAGGGACCAGAGGATGGGAAGAGAGGTTATTAAGTTAAAATAAATGTATTATTTTAGGTTTTTCCCTTCTTTAATTTAAACAAAATTAATTTCCCACTCGAGCTAGTTTATTCACCATCCACTATGACATAGACTAACTGTCCCTGGGACAGGGTCCGCTTCCCCCCCTTTAAAATTTCCCCGGCCCCATGTGAGAAAAGGGGGCAATGAAAAGAGGAGCACTTACAAGAAAAAGAAAATTTTTGCTCCTCTACTGCCTACTTTGTGGCTTTGGCTGTTGAAAAATTGGGATTTTTAAAGTTTAAACCTCCTCCATGTGTGGGGAACATCTTTTTCCCGGAAGTAAAGACCCTTTTTTCTTAGAAATTAACCCCTTTTACTCCAACCCTGTTTAAATCGGGACCCACAATAAGGGACATCACACACCAACAAAGGCCCGTTTGGGGCGAAAAACCACAAAAAGAGTGTGCCCCGAGGTAATATTAAACCCCCATTAAACCCAGGGCGGAATTAAAAAAATTTTTTACTGTAATGGAAACCTGGTTTCACCATGATAAACCACCCAAAAACATGTTCCCGCCACAACTGCTCCACCCCTCCTCTGCACTTTAAGGGCCCTTAAAAAGACAAGTGCAAAAGATGTTATCCTTTAATAAAAAAACAAGGTAAAAACCCAAAGGTTTTTCTGTAATCTTATTAGAGACAATTTTTTTGCTCGGAGCTCACTCCCCCTCAAAAAAGGTAACCTCACTGGGGTGCTCAGAGTTCCTGCTCTAAACAATAACAAAATTAAAGGTCATTAAAAAAAAAAAACCTGTGTACACCAAGCACTAAAATGTTCTTATCCTGACCAAGTAAAATCTAGACCAGTGGTTCAAAAAAAAACTTCATTTAATACCCCTTTCATGTTGAATGCTAATCATTGTAGTGAGAAAACCACTTTGAGCACATCGCTCTTTAGTACTCTTATTTTTTCTAAACGCTATTCACTAGGGGATACCCCTTTTCTAGCTTTTTTAAATTTGTAAACCATACTCTACTCGCACTGTGAGGCAAGCCCCTTAAAAAAGCTTTTTGCAGATGATAGTTTGGACGGATTGGGGAACAACAATGTAGGGGGGGCAGAGACAAGCTTTTTTTAAACTTTCCAAATATACTTACATTTCAGTGACATGACTGTGGCATATAAATCCTCACACACTTACATGGTGCTTCTGCATAATGAGGAACATTACATATTTGAGCTGCCTTTAGAGCCAGGAGATTGAACATAATCACAGACAAAGAGCAGACTGAGAGTCAGATAAAAATACCCTGCCTGAGCCATTGATTAGACACAAAGGTCAGAATTCTGTTTGGTTCTGCACTAATCCAGACGAGCTAGTCATGGGGAATTTAAATACTTAAAGGGGCGAATGTTAAATTTAGAATTTGGGCCTTAAACAAATCAATTATTGTGGATTGTAGAAAAACTCAGGCCTATTACACTATTTCGCCTCATTCTAGTATCTATTGGGGTATTAAAATTTTTCTCAATGGAACCGCAGTGGGGCAGAGAAGCCTGAGAAGCCATACACTTTTTAGGTTTTAATGTTTTCTAATTGGATTATGTTTGTCCTATTTAGCAAAATTGTAATATAATATCACACTGCACAATTTAAATGGGTGTTATCATTTCACATATTGATAGTGTATTGATAATATATGCCATCAAATGTGTGATAAGTGCGGTCCCATACTTGGTTTTTCCCAAACTAGGAAAAACCCCCCTGAAAGTCCCCCGTGCAGAATGGAGGTTGGGTTTCACTCCCCTGGGGAAATTTAAAAAAAAAG
>JAODAL010037727.1:0-40062 GCA_025379985.1 Phyllomedusa bahiana
TAAAATTAAACTGATAAAAAAAGTGGAGTTTTGCATCTAACAAAGAGACCTGCAGTTTACTAGAAAAGATGTGTATCCTATAAGTTCAGGTGCCAATATCCAGGAAATATTTCAATAGAAAACTGTTAATAATAAAGCTTTTGCAATGTCTACACTAATCTTGGTGAACTTTATCCAGTATTCTTTATAGAGCTTGTCTGTGTTCCCCCGGGGGGGCCCCCCATCCGCTCCCCCCCGTGACTTTACAGCAGTAGATCCTCCTTTAAAATTCTCTAACTATATAAAATCTTCCAATCTCTAATCTAACTAAATTGTAAGGATCACAGCTAATAGTAGATGTTTCTCTGTGAAGAAATATAATAATTTCGCTGAGCTGTTTGGACACAAGCAGAGGCACGTCCTTCTGCTCTGAGCGCTGAGAGACACTGAGCTGAACAGGAAACGCTGTTCTATGTAAAACGAGGTCATGTGATTTTTCCAGCCAATCGCAACCATACACATCCCAGTCATGACGTCGCACAGATGATGCACAGATTTTAACCTAAATTATCGCATGATCTAAAAAATCAGATCACCATAAAAACTGTGCCGATTTCAACTTTGTCGATAATAATCGCTCAACACTACTGTTCACAAACGCTCTCTATCCAACCTCACTGAGCTCGAGCTGTTTTCCAAGAAAGAATGGGCAAGACACATACCCCAAGCGACTTGCAGCTGCAATCGCAGCAAAAGGTGGCGCTACAAAGTATTAACTTAAGGGACATGAATAATTTTGCATGCCCCACTTTTCAGTTTTTTATTTTTTACAAATATTTAAAATATCCAATAAATTTCATTCCACTTCACAATTGTGTCCCACTTGTTGATTCTTTACAAAACAATTTAAATTTTATATCTTTATGTTTGAAGCCTGAAATATGGCAAAAGGTTGAAAAGTTCAAGGGGGCCAAATACTTTAATGATTTCTTGATGATCCAAGTGGACAGGGATACTCCACTGTGTAATTTTCATGTCAGCCAGTGGCAGCTCATGCATGACACTTGCCGTTTGCTCAGACTATTTCAGGAGGCCACGTAAATTTGTTACTCGCCAGAACTACGGGATGAACAACGTTATTTCACTGCTTCGTGTCCTGGAACATATGCTGCAAAATCTGTCTGTTCAGGGGACTGGAGACGTGGCGACTACATCTCACGGCCACATGAGTCCATTAGGGGCAATGGGCAGCCAGTGAAAGGATTGACAAAGGGGAGAGGCAGAAGAGTAACGAAGAGAGAGGTGAATCAGATGGGCAGCAGAGTTAAGGGGAGCGAGGGTGCTAGATGGGAGGCCACAGAGAAGGATGTTGCAATAGTCTAGGCATGAGATGATGAGGGCATGGACAAGCATTTTTGCACTTA
Organism: Phyllomedusa bahiana; assembly: GCA_025379985.1. Classification (NCBI taxonomy): domain Eukaryota; kingdom Metazoa; phylum Chordata; class Amphibia; order Anura; family Hylidae; genus Phyllomedusa; species Phyllomedusa bahiana. Next base: position 1,404 of record JAODAL010037727.1, read on the forward strand.
AAGAGTGAAGGAATGAGCGGATTCTGGAGATATTTTTCAGGTGGAGGAAAGGGTAAGGGTTTGGATGTGTGGTTTGAAGGTCAGATTGGAGTCAAAGGTTATCCCAAGGTAGCGGACTTGTGGTGTCAGTGAAAGAGTGCAGCCATTGGTAATGATAGAGAGATCTTATTTGCGACACCGTCCATCCTCCCGCAGGTCTGTTCCTCAGCACTCACGTACCACTGCCACGGCTGCGGTGTGAGGTTGGGGTTGTAAGAGCAGTACCAGCTCCATCTGCAGCAACCTGAGTCTGGAGTCATTGATGTCTGTTGAAATTAGTGATTTTTCTAGCCAGGTGACAGGAGAGGAGGCTCAGGAGCAACCGGAGGAGGTAGAGGGAGATGAAGAAGACAATGCAGATGACCCAGACACACCATGGCAGTATACAGTGGAGATGGCGGCAGCGAGTCCCTTAGAGTCACTTGTGCAGATGGCCCGCTGCATGTTGATTTGTCTGGGTAATTACAGCCGAATAGTCACCATCCGGCACAGGAAAGCCTTCTGGCTCTCCACCATCTTGGACCCTCGCTACTGGTCAAAAATGGGGAAATTTTTTCACCTGCCAAGATGTAGGACAAACAAGTACTATAGAGACATGCTATATAGTCAGTTGACTGCTGTCTATCTGCGCTATTGTCCATCTTCTAGCAGGTCTGACCGGTGGGTTCCTCAGAGCACATGTACCACTGCCACGATTGCTGTGGAGGGATGGGGGGGTAGGAACAGTACCAGCTCCATCAGCAACAACCTGAGTCTGGAGTTGTTGATTAGCAGCTTTCTTCACCCCCTGGTGATTTAGGTACCCACCAGCAGCAGCACCTGGAACAGACCCTGAACCCTGGATTCTTCTGGCTACCTGCCTCAGCTACTATTCTGATCCTGCCACCCACCTGATACAACACATCTGCTGCCAGCTGCTCCTTCTACCACCCACCATCTTAACCAGGGACTGGTATTGCCACCCACCTCCCCACTCTTCAGTGGGCCATTCTGTAGCCTTCTGATGCTGCTGCCACCTCACCACTCAAGTCTCCTCATGCTGCTGCTTCTGTCACCTCCAGGCTCTGTCACCATGTCACTCTCTGGCCTGATGCTGCTGTTGCCGCCACCTCCTCATTATGTAACCTAGCTGCCGCCATCTCAAAATTATGATATTGTGGTATTCTCCGGCCTGATGCTGCTGCTGCTGTTGCTGCCGCCACCTCCACACTGTGTAAGTGTGCCAATCTGTGGCCTAATCATGCGGCTGCCACCTTCCCAATCTGTCATTAGCCACTCTGTGGCCTACTCATGCTATTGCCAACTACCCACTCTCTCGGTCAACCACCATGTGGTTTCCTAATGCGGTTTCCCACCCCCCCACCATTCTTGACTTCCCACTATTTTGGTTTTCCCCCTTTTTTTAAATCTGTCGAAGGAATGAAAAGGACAAACAAACAATTGTGTTTTCAGAGAACCATAAGGCGTATACATTTTTTGTTTGCATCAATTGTCTATAAAAAGGGTACCAAAAGCGGGATTGGATAAAAAACCAGAAGACATGCAAATATTCCATTTTTATTATTTTTGGGACAACTCCTTTTTTTTTTGGCTTTAGAATGATGGATTATTGACAATTGAAAGTGGACACTAAAGGAAAAAAGGAAGGGAAAAAATAATTAGTGATGTCAATGCAAAATTATGTGACACCCTCTCCACTCTTTTGGGAGGCTCTACATGTATCAGTTTAACAGAATCTCCCAAAAGTAAAAAAAATTTTACTTTTTTCCACAGATAGCAATATCCCAAGAGACTGAAGGGCGGTTTTGGATTTACGCAGGGCAGAAATACCAAACATGGATTTGCCCAGAATTTTCCACAAGAAGTGGAAAATTAACTTTTGGCCACAGTTAAAATACCCCCCAGAGTGAAGTTGAGGGATTTCGGGCAGCATGGGTCAGAAAAAACCCCCCCCTTTATTTGACTCACTTCCCCCCACAAACAAGGGATAATTGCCCCTTGTAAAAAATCCCCTACACAGTGAACCAAGGGAATTCAGGTTTTAAATGGGGAGAAATACAGACCCCCTGTATTTGACTCAAATTCCCACACAAAAAAAGAGGAAAAATTTAAACCCCTTTGGGTATTAAAAAAATAGCCTACAGAGTGAACCAAGTAATTCGGGCATGTATGGGGCAGAAATACACACACCCGGTTTTTGGGAAAAGAAAATCCCCCAAAAACTAAAACAAACTAAATAAAAAAGCGGGTTCAGGAACAGGTGTGTAATGACACACATTTGTAAGTCTTTCACCCCAGTACTAAAAAAAAAGGGTTTGTTTTGCAAAAGGTGCAATATACTGCAGCAGCTAGAGTTTTGGGGACAGGAGACACACTAACAATGGCAAATTTTTTAAAAGGCGTCCGAACTTTAGGGCTGTACTTTACAGAACCCCCCGGTCGTGTTGACTTCATTCTGCAATGTCATTGAGGGCGTTTCCTTTCTTCCCTTTCCCGATTCTCGCCCCCGTCACACCCTGTGCTTGCGGGCCTTTTAGAAAAAAAAAACAATTCGTTCTGCGATCCCAGACTTTCCTTTGTGCAAATCAAATTTTTTTCCCGAAATTCTAAACGAATCCATTTTTTTTAGAAAATTCGCCCTCTCTAGTAGATCTTTATTTTCCCGGCCAAGGGGGTTCAAGTTTTACCCCCAAATCAAGATTTATAGCAAAATCTAGCATTCAATTACTTTTTTAAAAATTGGGAAAGCCCCCTTTAATTTAAAAAAAATCAATTTTTTACTAACAATTTTTAATCAAGACAATTATTTATTATATTATTTAATGTTATAATGTTTAATGTTGCCTGCAATGCCCTAATGACAGAGCTTTAGGCAACCTGAGCGACTCTGCACAGACATTCTTTAATGACCAGAATGGCCAGATCTTTTTGCATTATACAATAGTATAAATATCAACAAAGCAATACTGGGGTAACATATTTTAATCCAGTGTGCATACTAAAAATTCCCCAAAAACTGCAAAAATTTTTTCCCCTTTGATTCTTATCTCAAAATTTATGCCGGCTTTTCCCATTTTAAGTGTACAGAAGTTATGGATTTTTGTTTGGATTGTTCTTATTTTTTAAATTTTTTAAACTGGGCCCAAGTAGGGGGGAAAGGGGTTTGAAACACGGGGTTTTAAAAAATGGATGTTCTGACAGTCAAAAATGTTCCGGAATCCCCTTAAATGGAAAAAAAGAGGAGATAAAAACCTTACCTCCGGGAACTCCTTTTCGCCGGGGCCCCTCCCTTGTACCCCGGGGCTGTAACCCCTTTAAAAAACTTCATCTTTCCCGGGAAAAAGGGTTTTCACCAATCACGGGGACCACTGTGGTCATGTATTTTTTGTGATTACTACCCTGTCCCCCGGTGAAACTTAAAACCATTAAAGGAAAAATGCCGGAAAACACCGGGACGCCCAAGGGGCACTTTGACTTAAATCCAGGAAGTATACGTCTTCTCTTCTATTTTCCCCATCAGGGCCCCCCAGGGGACAAGATGAGAAATTTTCTACTTTTGGAATACCCCTTTAAATGAATTTTTTGCCCTTTGGGAAAATAAATATCTTTCCCGAACTTGGGGCTTCCTTTAAAGGGTTCGTGCAGCATTTTAGAAGGACAGGTACTAAAGAGGGCCTGAAACTAATCCTGACACTAATCCTGTCTGTTATAAAAAATTTCTTGGTTTCCCCGGGTTTTAAAAAACCCAAATTCGGGAAGCATTTTCTCTAAGGTTTTGTCCCCACACAACGGGGTTTACAGTCAGATTTTAAAGCAATTCAGAAAATTTAAAAAATCCCCCAAAAATCCGACTTTAAACTATCCTCTTAGACCGAAAATTAGAAAAACTGAGCTTTTTAGTTAAAGACCCAACAGATTTCAAAGGGGCCCCGGTTTTAAATTTTTGGGGACCAAAAAAATGTCTGGGCGAAATCTGTTTTTGTTGTCCTTAGCAATAAATTCAGCCCCTCCCCTTTAATTTCAATATGTGGCTTTGTTTGGTTGTTTATGGGCAACAAAAGACGTCTTATCCCTAAAACTTTTTTTCATAACAAAGGGCCAAAGTTTATCGGGAAAACCACCCCTTTAGAGACTGGAAATGGAAAACACCCACCTGACGGGTTCAGAAAATCCCATTTTTCAAAGGAAAAACAGCAAAAACAAGAGTTAAAAAAAGTAATGTTTTAAAAATTGTTGTTCATGCATCTAAAAAAAGGGGTTTAAAACATTTTTTTTGATGCAAAAAAAAAAAGGTGCAAAAAGCCTTCTGTCCTTTCCCCTTTAGTTTTTAGGGGGAAATTTTAAAACAGAGGAACAGCACAGCTTTGAGTTTTTAAGGAACTTGCCCCTAGAATTTTTTTACTTAATGGAAAACCAACAATTTATTAAAAAACTTTCCACATAAAAGGAGGCCAAAATGGGGGTTTTTTCCGGTTTTTAAAACCTCAATAAAAAAATAAAAAATATACACTTTTAATAGAAAAATACATCAAAAAGTTTTAATTAAATATAACAGATACGCATATATTGAATATACTTTTGGGAACATGTTAAAAAAAGTGCAAGGGGCCAAAAAATTGTAATCCCTAAGGGTGAATATCAAAAATTTTATAATGGAGTATAAATAAATAAAAGGGAAAACATGATAGATAGAAAATCAAAAGGCGTGTTTGGTAATCTAGCAATAAAACCCCAAGATGATATCTTTTCCTTAAAAAATTTCCCAGGGCGGTTTCGCCCAGTAGTTCTTCAGGGGGTATATACACTTTTTTGATTTTTTTTTCTTTTATTTTTTGCATAGATGTTTATTAAAAAATTAGTTTTTTTAAAAGAAATTTTTATCCTTTTGATACTGTTTCTTTCCCCCATTTTCTGTATTTTTTTCTTTAACTTTTTTTTTAGACAAAATAAAGGGTTAAAACACTGAAATTTAAAATTAATCTTTTCATAACATATATCATGCGAAAAACCAGACGTACACTATAAATTATCAAAATTTTCATATTTGGGTTTTTTAGAGAAATGGGATAAAACAATAAAACCTTTTAATAAATAAACCTCCAAAAATTGTGATATCTAAATCATTTTAAAGGACCAAATTTTAGCCCAAGACACAAGGGGGGGGGGGGGGGAGAAACGAAAAGGAAAACTCTTTGGTCCACGTCCCCTTGGGCCTTTCCGGAAAGGGAGTAATCTAGAAGCCCTTGGGTGATCCAAAAATTTAACCCCAAAAGCTTTCCATATCTTGTCAAGGACCCCAATTCGTTGCGCTAAGGGCTGTGAGGTTTTTCCATTTCCCTGATCTCCTGAACCCGGGGCACATACAGGGTCCCAACCGGGGGGGAAAGTCGGGCCTTCCAGTGGGGAGCTAAAAAACTTTTGGTTTGCGGGTAAATAAATAACAAAAAACAACTACCCAGCCCCCCGCCCAAATGATTTGGGAAAGGGGATATTAAAAGACATAGGCCCCTGAGGGAAAGGGGGGACCCCAGGTTTAAACCACCTCAAAACCAGAGACTGGTCTTTTTCCGAATGGGAAAACCCATCTCCCGGCCCAAAATTTTTGAGGAAAATTTCCGCCCCCGGTCCCCCCCGCATCTCCAACACACACCCGGTCCCAAAAGGGGTTTAAACCCCCTTAGGGTAAAAAATTGGGAAGGTGTTGAAAACAGTACATTACACTTTTTTATTGATTCCCCCTTATTCTGGATAGAAGGGGGAAAAACCGGGGCCGCCGGCCGCCTTTATACCGTAAAAATCCTCCGGGCGAAAAACTGCGATCCCAAGAAGTCTTCCCACTTGGACAGGTGGGGAGTGCCAAATTTAAATTCTCCTGTCAGGGGATTTTTAGGACCGAAAAAAATTGCCCGGATCAATCCCCCTGGTAGTACTCCCCCGCTGACAGGGGCTGTTAAAAAGAGGGGGGGGCTTGGAGACCCTATTCATCCCCAAAAACGACCTCAGGGTAATGTTTAATTTGCAGGTAAGAGAAAAGGAGGAGGGGGGGTAAGTCAAAATTTGTTTGGAGTTCCGGGGAAAGGTCTGATTTTTCCATGGTGCGGTCATTCACTTTTTCCCCGAAAAAGCGGAAAAATTTGGGGCCCAAAACCCACGGTTTCCCCCGGAGGTCCAATTCACCTTTTGGAGAAAAGGGAATGAAACAGAAAGGAGGGTTCATGGGGGGAAGCCTCTGAGCACAGCGGAATCCCCTTAAAGAACCTCTGCCATATCGATCTGGGCAAAGACTGGAAATGCGCAGGGGGGAAATTTCCAGTTTAACATTTTTTGGGGGTTTCGCCCTTTAATTAGAGAATTTGGATGGGTGGGAGCCCCCCCAGAGTTTTTTAAAGCCCCCATCCTTCGGGGGTAGGCGTAGGGGGTCCCCAGGTTGGAAGGGCCCCTCGGGTTGTGTTCCCCAAAGTAATATTTGGGGATGTCGGGGGACCGTTGACCCTCCTGACCCCTTTTCCCATAAATAGTATACCTTGGCAATCCAGTCCCTCCGGGGGCCCAAATAAAAGGGGATGAAGTTGTTGCAAAAAAAACCTTTGAGGGCCGAAAGAGGAACCGGAAACGGCAAGGTCTCGAATAGATACAAAATTTTGGGAAAAAGCTGAATTTTTGATAGCGGGCTTTGCTTTCCAAAAAGAGCAGTGTTTAACTTTTTCCCCAACGATCAAAGATTTTTTAAACCCCCTTTAAGTTGGGGAAGTTTTGTCTTTAAAGTAGGAAAAATTCCCGCCTTTAAATTAACCCCCTAGTATTTCAACGCTTCTGTCTTCCACCGGTTAAAAAGTGGGGCCCTAAGCTGGTTTTACCCATGTCCCCGGGAGGCCCCGGGAAAGGGCCCCTCCTTTTTGGGAGGTTTTAACTTTGAAAGCCCGATAGGATACAAAAATCGCTTTTTAAAAAGGGAAAAAAAATTGCAGATTGGGCAGGGGAAATCCTGGGTCTAAAAGGGGTCAACAACCGTCTCCGCGTTTTTGTAAAAAACTTGAACTCTCCCCCCCTTTCACAAAAAAACCCCTTAAATATCGGGGGGACAGTCTCACTGCCGCCGTGGGGGGTCAATACCAAGGAAAAAACAGCACTGGGGAAAAGGGGCACCCTGTCTGGTCCCATTGCTAATTTTTAATTTTGGGGGAAAACAAGCGTGGGTTTGCCGGATAGGGGCAGAGGGGGGGATTTAAAGTCCCCGAAACGGGGGGTAAAAAAGGGCCAGTGACCCCAAAGGTCGGAAGTGGGGGGCAAAAGGGGAATGACCAATTAAGGGGGGCAAAGGCCCTTTCGGGCCCAACTTTAAAAAAAGCATGGCCTCCCCTCTGGGGTTTTGGACAACTTTAAATTTGAGTTAAATTGGCCCTCCGGGGGTTATCCCCCCCCCGGGAGGGCCCCGGGGAAATTTTCCCCCCTTGATCCTTGTGTATTAGGGGTGGAAAGTGGGAGGGGGGTCTATTCGCCAAAATTTTGGTAAATTTTTTTTAATCTGTTCAACAACCAATGGGCCTTGCTCCCAAAAAACCCCAAAGGGGGTTTCTCCCCCTGATTTTTGGGAAAAAGCTTTTACTTTAAAATTTGCAACATGAGTAGGGAATGGGGGGACCCCCGGAAAAAAGGATTTTAAAAGCCCAATAGGCCGGAAGAAAACTGGGGTTGAAATTTTTTTTAAAAAAAAAAATTATTTTAAAAGTTAATTCCCCATCAGGGCCCGGGGGCCCTTCCCCGGGGGGGAAGACTCCGATGGCCCCTCGCTAATTTCCCTCTTCCCCGATAGGGGCACTTGGGGAAATTTTTTAAGGCCTCAGGAGAGAGGAAGGGAAAGGGTTACATGACCAGGAAAGTTCTGATCTAAATTTTGGGCCCTCGAAAAACCCCCCCCCCCTTGGGGGCCGCCGGGTTTGTTAAAAAGGGATTCCAAAAAAAAGAGGGGAAAATATTTCTCCCAAATGGCTTTGGGATCTTTAAAACCGGGGCCCCCTTCCCTATCATTGGAGCAGGGGGTTTCCCGGGTTCCTTTTCCCCCCCTTTAACATCCGGGCCGAAGGGTTTTGGCGATTTTTTTTGCCCTTTATCTTTAATTTTTTATTTTTTGGTTTAAACAAGAAGTCTTTGCCCCCAACCTTCCCAAAAACTCCTATTTTGCTCTCAAAAACAATATCTTTCTCAATGGGGTTTTTGAAAGGGGCTTTAAAGCAAAACCCTTGGGCTTAAAATTTGGCGCAGTATGGGGAGTAGTCTTTTACTTCTGATTCTATCATTCAACCCCTTTTGTGACCTCCCAAAGACAGCCCGGGGGACAATCCCGGGCCCCCTCTTAAACCTAAAATTTAATTAGAATTTGTCCCCCTCAATTCCTTTTTTATGAAACGAGTGTTTTGAGGAGAGACTCGTTACAACCTCCAATGAAAAACCCCTAGGGTTAAATTTTGGGGTTTTTAAAAGTCAGGTTTCCCGGAGGAGGGTTCCGCCCAAGTTATCCCCCCATTTCCACGTCGCCACCATCCGGAGAGTCAAAATTTTTACCGAAAATGAAAATTTCGTTTGGGGGAAATTTGGGATTGGTGGGGGAGCGGAAAAAAGGAAAAGGCCCTTCTCCGTCGGGGGAGCGATTTTTTCCAACGGGATCAAACTAATCAAAACTTCGGCCAGTTCCCTAAATTTCCCTTGGAGACATTTTCCGGGGGATAAGATGTGCGTTTGGGGGATCCCGTAAATAATTCATTTTGGTTTTTCCCGGAAAATCAATTTAAAGTCTCCCCCCCCCCTTTTTTATGTTGCCGCCCGGGGGAAAATTGGGGGATAGCCTTTTAGGTTTGTGGGCCCGGGGAATCGCAGTTTGTCTTTTAATTGGGAGCTTAGACATGCTTAAGCAAAATTTAGGGGAGGCCCCCATTTCCCCCTCTAGTATCAAAAAACCTCCACCTGGGTTTTGCTTTTTGAATTCACAAAACCGAAAATTGGGCGGGCATTTTGTATTTAGATAGCCACCCCGTTTTTTTTTTCCCTATTTTCCCTGTGGGGGAATAAAGGTTTTTTGGGGGGAAACAGTTGCTTAAGAATTTAAAAATTTCCCTTTCCCTTTTTTAAAATGTTTTTTCCTAAAGGGAAATAAAATTCAGGCCCTTTTCCCCTTTTCAATCCCTTTGTAATAGGTTCCTTTTTAGATTGGAATTGAGTCCCCTTAACATTAAACGAAATATATTTTTAATTTCATTAGGTCATATGGGGAAAAATTTCCTGGAAAAAAGTTTCATCGCCGCGGGTCCCCAGATGCCCGCAAACAAAAGGGGGGGGGAAAAAATAGGAAAAGGGGGGTTTAATGGGGCTTTTAAGACAACACTTAAAAAAATACTGTCCCCCAATTACCCCAAGGCACATCTCCCTCGGAGATGGGGAAAAAAACACCGCAAGACATTGCGAAAAACAGCACAACTTAGGCCCAAAAAAACAAAAAATTTGTGTCATAAAGCCGGAAAGAGCCCCAGGGGCGGTTTTTGCACCGGCCAAGTGTAGAGCCGCATGTCCCGACAGGCCCAAAAAAGAACGCTGCCCTTTAAGAATGCAGAAGGTTTTTAAAAAGGGCAAGGGCGTCATGGGGGCCAAAACCCCAGGGGACCAAAAAAGGGCCCCAAGCCTAGCACCCACGAACCCCCCCCTACATTGTGAGGGGGCAAACCTCACAGGACAATTTTTTAAGGTTTTTAAACTGAAAGGCTGGGACAAAGAAAAACGAAATCAAAAATTTTAACGGGAAAGTGGGGAGGAATATTTCCCCCCCCCCTTTTCCCCACCGGAAAACCCCAAAATTCAAAAAGAGAGAGGGAAAAAAAAAAAAAGGGCAGGGCCCCTGGCCCATGGTAAATAAAAGCCATCAAAATATCTGCAAAAATAGGCAGGGGGAAACTCCCGGCCCCCTGTTTCCTTTAAAATGGCAATACCAGGGGTTTGGGAATAGGGTTTCAAAATGAATTTGAGTCCCCAAAACAAAGGGGGCACCCAAAAAAAGGGAAAAAAGGCAGGCCTCCCGTAGGCAAAAACTACTTTTGGGGCGAACATCCTCATTTGTTCCTGCCCTTTAGGGGGGAAGTTTTTTTTTGGCGGGCAGGGCACTTCCCCTCGGAGCCTCCAGTGTGCCCGCGGAGGAGATCCCCTCCGTTTTTTGGGGTTTCGCTGATTTCCAGACAGGAAAGGGCGCCCGGGGGAGGGGCCTCTAGCTCCCCTCCGCCAGATTAGGAGGCAAGGGTTTCCCTTTTAGAGCAGAAGTTCGGGTTTGGTTTTTCAAATGAGCCGCCAAAAAAGCAGAGCGTCCATTTTCCTTTTGGGGAAAACAGGCTAAAGGGGAAGCCCCAACGATTTGTTGGGAAAGCTCTTGTTTAAAACTCCCAAAATAGGGTTTAAGATGGCGTCGTTTTTGGAGGGTGATCCCCTGAAGGGTAAGGGAAAGATTTGGATATTTGCACCCCCCGGGATATCAAAAAGTTTTTTTGCCCTCGAGTCTCGCCCGGGGTCTGCCCTTTTTTTTGGAAAATCATGTAGACAAAAAAAATAATTCCCCGTGGGGGCGAGCAACCGGTCCCCTTGGGTTTAAGGGGGTCTTTAGGGTCTGTCCATTTTAAAAATTTGGGTAGGGCCCCCGCATCCCCTAGTATGTTCCAAAAATTTTTCCCCCCGGGGGTTTTTAAAGACATTCTGTGGTTTTTGCAGCTTCCGGAACCCCCCCGAATTCCCCAGGTTGTTACGGGGGTACCTCCCTTGCCAGGTCCCTTCCCACTGCCTGTTTGTGGGCCCGCAAGGGGGTTTGCCTTGTTTGGGAAAAGACTGTTTGCAAAAAGGCGACATATTGGGGTTTTGATCTTGAGCAAAAATTCAAAAGGTCCACTTTTTCCGCCCTATGTTTCAATTTTTGCCCTAAAGGGTGCAAAAATTTCCCCTTTGGGGGCTTCTTTTACTTCTGCAGTTGCCTTTTGGGGATTTGCTTTTAGTTTTGGAAAAAACTTTAAGGAGCCCAATTTCCAGTTAGGGGGAAGGGGGCCCGAGGGGGGAATTTCCCTTTTGGGGGTTTTTTTGGGGGACCGGGTTTAAAATCCCGGGAATGGGATAGTATCATTTAAAATTAAAGGGTTGGGTTTTTCCCGTGTTAAATTACCCTCCAGAAGGACTGTCCGTCCCGAGCTTCCAGGCCCGATTTCTTGGCAAAACAATGGGGTAGACCCCGGGTTTTTGCTAAACCCTTGTGCCCACTTTGTGTCAGGGGGTTGAGCCTTTAAAAGTGGGGCCCCGCTTTTGACAGCTTCGAACTGTGGCCAGGATTCCCGGGTGGGAAATAAAAAGCTACGCTACAAAGACCACCTCGGGGTAAGGTGGGTTTTAACACAGGGCCCGTCCAAACAAGGATGTCCCGGAAAACTCCCCCAAATTTTCACCTAAAGGGGCAGCGTCTGTTGGGGGGTGGAGTGGACACCTGCAAGGGGGACAGGTCGGGTTTTTTCTAGGCCCAGCAATAGGGCCCGGGGCCCCTTATGTGGTACCTGCCACGTGTCAGTTCCTATTCAGGCAGCCGGATTGTTCCACGGTATTACAGCGGTCCGCTCGCCTCACCTCCCGGTTTCTGTAGAAGCAGGAGTACCCGCAGGACGATCGGGATGCACGCCGCCGTCTCCGCCGCACTGCTCACCTCCGGAAGGCGCGCAGCAGCTAGGCCCGGGGAAACCAGCACTCTCCGTCACAGGCCTCTGCTTCCTGCTTCAGACGGCCGTGTCGCCCAACGGGTCCGCAGCGTCTCCTTCTAGCTCACCGCCGAGCTCGTCAGGTAAGCCGAGCATGAAGCGCTGTCCTCCTCAGCTGGTGTTTCCCCTATGAGGGGTATAGGCGGTCAGCCCGGGAAATCCTAGGGCCGCCTCCTCCCGAGTAGGCCTCAATCTCCTCCGCCCCGTGTGCAGTCGTGGAACGGGTCACAACAGGGACGCCCACTCTTCGAAACGCCCTCTCAGGGTGCCTGGAGTGCTAGATGGCTGTGTCCGACGTCTACAAGGCCGGATGGTTTGGGATTGCTCCTGATGTCAGCAGTTTCTCTCTGGAGCTACTAGATCATGCAGCCATCTGAGTCGGCGTCCAAGCCACGCCCCTCATTTTCTGTATTTTTAATATGTTTTTATGTTATCTTTATTTCAATTTTTTGTATTAATATAAATATTTTTTCTTCTGATTGTATTAGTTTTTTTTTATGATTTATTAAGGCAGACATATCAGGATATGTCACAGGTCCTCTTAATGGTGCACTTTGTGGATGGCACCATTACAGGGAACATTCTGGGCCACATGTATGAAAAGTGTCCAGGTCTAAAACTCACTTTGTTTCCCATAGCAACCAATCAGAGAGCCTCTCTCTTTTTTCCAGAGCACTATATGAATGGGAAACAAAGTGAGTTTTACACCTAGACAGTTTTCATACATGTGGCCCTCTGTGTCTGTCCACCATTAGGGAAAGCATTATGTGGATGACACTGTTATATGCAGCTGGCATTTTAGTTATAGGGCACTCTAGGGCTGATAGGTTTTGTTTTTAGAACTTTTTAGTAGGAGTCAGCGAAACTGTTAGGGTATGTTCACACGGCGTGCTGGATTCGATTTGGATTCAAAAGTCGCATCCAAAAGCGCTGAGTCAGTCGCATCCAAAACGCATCCAACATGCAGGTGCATGTTTGGATGCATGTTTTGGCTGCAGCAGGATCACACCCTATAGCTTTAAATAGGGCGCCTGCTGCCTCTTTCGGACCAAGAATTGACATGACAATTCTTTGAACGGATCTGAAAGACGCATCACAAAGAGGTATGTAAACACGCGATCACTCGTCTGAATGCCGATATGTGTTTTATATAGAAAGCAATGTAAATCCCCCTGCACATTGTTAGATGCATGTTTGAGTCTGTTTAGGGTCCGAAACACGGATCCAAACACACATCTAAAAATGTATTCAAACACAATGTCAACACGCCATGTGAACATCCCCTTACTGTGTTGGATATGAAGGGGTGGTGCACGACTGATATTCTATCTTTGTCATGATAACACTGTTCTATGCATTTCTTCCTCATTAGGCATTACACAGTGCATCAGTTGTATTCAGAGCACTTCATCAAAAGGGGCATACACAAGATATGCTATAAATGTCTTATTGGAGGGAATAGAATAAAGGTCCCCTAATCTCCTTTGGCACCCCAAAGAGAAGGAGAAGGTGAGGAGGTGGCTTCACCTGACTGTTGCTGTAACTCCTACTTTGCGTATTCTACTTTACTCTTCCCAGTAGGGGAACCCGCACCTATCAGACACGTATGACATATTCTGCGGATATGCCATTATTATTTTACACAAGAATACCTCTTTAGGTGTTACTGCAGCCCTTAGAATTGGTGCAATCAAACAATTTAACCCATGGATAAGAAAAGATAGTATACTTCTACCCTTACATTTTGGACCATTACCCCCTTCCATCTGATAGTTGTATTACATAGGTCAAAGCATAACAAGAGAAGTAAGTCTTCTTTTTAATAGAAATAGACCTCTTTTACTCAACTGTATCAGTATTACTGTATGTCCATGTATTCTAGGGTGTAATGAAAAGGCAGTTTCAATCTACAAGGGTATATAAAATCTGCATATTTTAAAAAATGCAAATTGAACTATTTCCATCCCTTTTACAGGAAGAAAAACACTTACTTAAAGACTTATCAACATTTTTTTTTGCTCTGGCTAGTGCTCAAATCATGGACACATTCATGTTATCCAAATTCGTTCTGTATTTAATCAAGTCTGCATCTATATTTCAAAGACACTCTCTGGAATTAATATTACAGTAGGAAAAAATAACACAGCTAAAGGACATTTAACTTCTCCCCATCATTTGATTAGATCCCATACTAAATAGGGAATGCAATATCTTTATTGGTCCTCCAATGACACAATTGTAGGGTCATTGACTTGACAGCCAGGGAACTAATGAAAGCCCCCAGGTCTGCCATGTTAGTACACCTATTTTACCCTACCAAAAGCATTAGTATTGCAGTATATTGTAGCAGTGAGCATGTCCTCTAATGCTCAAATATCCTAGTGCTACTTAAAAATAATAATAGTACTAAAAACTTTAACAAAATTGTACAACTATTAACCCCTTACTAACATGTGACATATGGATACGGTAAGGAGCTATGGAGTGGGCTCATTTGCTGAGTCTGCACCATAGGCGGCAGATGCCAGCTTATTATTACAGCTAACACTTGCTGATAAAAGATGGCTCCTATCCCTGCTATTTGACCCTTTAGACGTCACCCTTTAGACTCATCGTTCCTCCTTCCCATTGCCCTCCCCCGCTACAAGATTGCGGGATGCTGATTGATTATTATGGTAGCTGATGGCCTAATTAAGGCTTTTGTAATCATCTTAATTCACCCTTCTGCATTTTATAAATAATGCAGAAGGGTGTACAAGCAATGAAGCTCCCTAGTGGTCAAGTCCCATAAGGGGACTGCTTGTATAAATAAAAAAATAAAAAAAAAAATTTAGAATGATACAAAAAAATATATATAAATATTAAACATTTTAATCACCCCACTTTTGCCATTTTACAAATAAAAAACTAAAAAGGTTACACTTAATTGGTATCACCATATCTGTAAAAGTCAGCTCTGTTAAAATATAACATCATTTATCTATTTATTTATGTTGAACACTGTTGAAGAAAGAAATTCCAAATGGCAAAATGTGTTTTTTTTGGTCATTTCACATACCCAAAAAATTTAATAGAAGTAATCAAAAAGTCACTTGTATCCCAAAAAGGTACTAATAAAACTACATGTCAGCACAATATGAAAGATCCCTCATTAAGGTCCAATGGTGGAAAGACAGAAAAGTTGTCGCAGGAAGTGGCGCTCCAGCGCAAATTTAAGACGTGGAGAATGTTTTTATTAATTTAAAGGTACTAAAACATAATGAAAACCCTGCATATTTGGTATCACCAGTATCGTACCAACATGCAGACTATAGACACATTATTTATACCAGAGTGTACCTCATAAAAATAAAAATCCTGCAAACATACATTTTTTTCACATTTCACCCCACTTAGTTTTATTCTGGAAAACCGAAAAAAAAAAATCTAACATGTTATTACTGTGTGGTGAATGCCATAAAAATTCAAGCAATAAAACAATATTGGAATTATTTATTTTTATTTTTTCAATTCAAGCTCACACTGTGGCAGTGTGTCAGGAAAGGGTTAAAGCTGTGACCGCACAGATCTCAGAACCAGTTTTGGTTTGATTAAGCAGTACCGCAATAACTAAATTAACTAAATAATGGTTTAAACCATTTCCAGACCGCTTTTTTTTTTTTTTTGCTTTTATCTCTGATTCCAAGAGCCACAACTTTTATATTTTTTTGTTGTTGTATTTTTTATTGAAAGTGGGGGCAAAGGACATAAAATCCACAATTCTGACATTGGGTATTTTTTTTTTCTCTTTACAGCATTCTGTAAAACACACTCTATATTATCTTTTAACAATCTCCTATTACACCTTCATTAGGCATCCCCTACTGCTATAACAACACAAAAGCACTCAGCAATCGCATTTAGGTGGCATATAGGGAGTCTGAACAGGCTCTTTGTAACGGTTTACATGTCACAGTTGCACTGACAGCGGCATCTATTTGGTCGAACATCTGGTATCAAAGATACAAAAATCATGTGTCATAGGTAACAAACAGCAAATATCCACTATGTATGGAATGGGCTCAGCTTGTGAACCCACTTCATATACCCTGAAAGACACCATGACATGCATGTTATGTGTTATTAAGGGGTTAACCATATCGGTAAAAGAGGGAGTAAAACAATGCACATTGAAGTTTTTGACAAAAAAGCTAAACTTTAGAAATTATATTACAAGTTTAGCACAAAACACTTTATTAAACAGTATTTTTTATTAATAAAGATCAGATAAGGATTCATATTCTTTTCTTCTTTGCTTTTGTTTTCTGACTACATTTTTTAAAATTCTGTTGTCTGTACATCATTATGGAGACTGCCAACTTCCCTGGGCTGCTTCTTCTATTAATTAACAATATTCTTTCAGCAAACACATGAACTTTAGAAACTTGTGAACTGAAGCAGACCTATTGACTTCTATAGGAGAGTTTTCTAGACATGCTCTGTGACCACGGGAGAAGCCATGGTGCAGGGAAGGGAAAAGGATTACATGTGACTATCTCCTCTTGTGAATAATGGATCCTGTGTTATCTGTATAGAATTATTACCTGTGATTTTAATTCTGCCTTTGATGATAATGAGGAGATTGCTGAGAAGTGATCTCTACAGATCAGAAAGTGTCAGCGTATTATTAGGTATATTGGTCACATTGAAAAATGCAGAATGTTGTTTTATAATAGTAGAATTGGCAGCAGCAAGCATCCAACTGTGAAACAACCATGGCTGGGTGGAGCAGCACTCCTTCCATCCACCCATGAACCGTGAGAAGAATGGTCCATCAGGCAGGAAAGGGGCCTACAAAATGTGTTATATGGAAGCAATGGAAAACATGTTTCATGCTTATGGTGGCACTTTGTGAAGTCCATAATCAGGATTTTTTTTCACAGATATAAACAGGTAAGTTTCTGATGATACATTCCCTTTTAGTGTCTGAATGTATATTAGGCTCTTCTCTTTGAGGAATTAGGACATGCACTAGAGCAGTGTTTCTCAACTCCAGTCCTCAGGACCCCACAACAGGTCATGGTTTCTGGCTTTCCTTAGCATTGCACAGGTGATTTCATTATGCTGCACAGGTGATTTAATTATTGTCAGTGCATTCTGTGGGAGATCCTGAAAACATGAACTGTTGGTGGGTCCTGAGGACAGGAGTTGAGAAGCACTGCACTAGAGGTAGACTTTGTTTTTCCATTTGACATAAGCTTAAAGTATAAAGATATATGCAACTGCATGCTAGAAACATGGATATAGCTTTGCACTGACGCTTATTGTAAAGACAAATCTTGCCAGTATATGTACATGTACCTAGTGTACAATTATTATTATGATTATTATTATTATTATTATTAATGGATGCCATGTGTCACTATACACAGCTCCCTTTCAATCACCCCAGAAATCACTCTT
Organism: Phyllomedusa bahiana; assembly: GCA_025379985.1. Taxonomy (NCBI): domain Eukaryota; kingdom Metazoa; phylum Chordata; class Amphibia; order Anura; family Hylidae; genus Phyllomedusa; species Phyllomedusa bahiana. The sequence continues at coordinate 18,650 of JAODAL010037727.1, forward strand.
CTCATGAGCACATGACTCATTATCTCCTCTGTTCAAAGATGGCTTTTTGTAGCCAAAGATCGCAATATTTTTTATGTTGTTTGGACCAGACCCTATACTATGTCTTTATATGGGGCAGCATGTTCACATGGTACACTGGTCTGTTTCAGAGCTCTGAAATGATATTTTGGGTTAGATAAATATTTCTCTGATAACATCTGTAAGATGCTCTATGAAAGACAAGCCCTTTCCTTAATCCACATTAGGACACATGGATGCGTTAGAGGAAGATCTCTCTTATGGGGTACCAATTATGACTGTAACTCATTTTCCTGTCCGGAAAAATCAGGAACTGCCTAAATGCTGCTAACAAATTAGGAACGTTTAAAAAAAAAAAAAAAAATCACAAATGGGTAGGGAAGCAAAGATAGGACAGCGCACACTAAGTGGTCCAGAATCAAATCAATATTTATTAGTTATAGAAACTAAAAAAACAACAATGGGCAAGATATGCCCGAAACGCGTTAGACTTCGATCGAGGTGTTTTGTCATTTTTCCCTCTATTTATGCCTCCATTGTTGTTTTTTTTAGTTTCTATAACTAATAAATATTGATTTTATTTGAATCTGGACCACTCAGTGTGCGCTGTCCTACCTATGTCTTTGTGGATTACATTACATGATTATGCAGCTGGAGCAGAGGACGTGCGCTGTTTGAGTGTGACTACCCTGCATTATAGGTGAGCTGACTATCTTTTTCTACTTGTAGGGAAGCAAAGACCTGATGAGAGCAATTGAGAGCAATACATACAAGGGCAATGGGGGAAATAAAAGTAACTGGTAATGAAGCATATAAACATTTTATATATATATATATATATATATATAAATACACACACACAGACACACATGTGTCTGGATCAAATAGGGCTAGCAATGCCCACACAAGCAAGCCAGAGGAACCCTGATGTTATCAGCAAACTCATGCAAGCTCGAGCACTGCCAGCTGTGATTATACTGTATGTGCACGCAAAACCAGCCTTATGCACAGTAAGGCTATGTCTCCAATGCACAACTTTTCTAAAACTGCTGAAAAATAGATTGAAAACAGATCCCATAGACTTTAAGGTCTTGTCCCCACAGCAGGGTTTTCAGTCACTTTTACAGACGATTTTTGGATTTGAAAACCGTCTGTAAAGCGACTACTAACCTTTTACATTTATTTTAATAGAAAATCTGTTCAGCAGTCCAAACTGCATGGATTTTGTGCCAGACAATTTTCAACACCACCGTCGTTCCTAATAACATGTTCATTCTTCAACCCCCTTTTCGGGCAGAAGATGTATATGTAAGTGGTTGAGAGGGACGGGAAATTCGCAAACCACAGACAGAACCATCCCCCAAAACCACGTAAAAGATGTCAAAATATCGACCGGATTCTTTAATCAGAATCCAGCCGGTATTTTAACCTGTCATGTGAACGCACCTTAATAGTAAAAACGTTCTGTAGTCTCCAAAGAAGGTTTTTTTCACAACAGAGCGGGGCAGAAAATTTACTATCGGAGTTTATGTAAAGCGCCAGATGCTTTTTGGCACCTTTTTGGCCTTTTTATTCCAAAAATCCATAGAAATTATAATGTTGTGCATTTCTGCAAAAAAAAAAAAAACGACAAAAATGTGCAAAAAGATTGCCAAAAAACGGTCGTTTCTTCAGCAGCTTTTGACAGGCAGTGGACAAAAAACTCAGTTTTATGAACGTTTTGAGGATTTGGTTTTCAGTGAGGTTTTTGTCCAATGCCATGTAGACCTGGCCTTAGAAGGAAACATTTAGGGTGACATGTATGAATGGGGTTGCACCAGTTTTCTGGTGGACTTTGAGCCAAAAAGAATGTATGAACAGGTGCACTCAAAACTTTGGCGCGATAACTGCCTTTGTAATGCGTTCTTTGGGGCGTTCTGGGGGCATCGCACCACATTCATAGAAGTAGACATATTTTTGATTCTTTGACGTCAAATCTAAGTGCAGAACAGTTAGAAAAGCTAGACCAGGGTAAAGGTGGTCTGCCTGAGTCAGACTTGTCATATTGGCACTGCAATACGCCTGTATGTATGAACTGCAGAAGAACAGGTTCATACATTCTGACACATTCTACACTGCCTTAAAGCGATTTAGAACTGGTCTGTCAGCGCCAACGTTCATACATGTCGCCTTTAGTTATTTTCTATGATATACTAATGAACAGGAAAATAGCTGTTAAGAACCAGCTACAGCAACCCCATGCCAACTGTTACTCTCATCTATTAACCAGTTCCCTCACGCATTGACAGTAGATTAAGAATCACTTCTGTAGAGGCACAACTGCTAACAGCATTCAGCAGAAAGGGACAATACGACAGCAGTGCACAAGACTGTATGCTACATAAGAAATCTTCATTAATAGCTAACATCTAAGGCCCAATTCACATTGTGCTTTAGCAGTCCATTGTCGATATACATTAAAAAGGTATTCAGGAGATACCCGCAGTAGTTGTCGGAATACCGTTTTCACGGTCTACTGACACATGCCAACCATGTCAACCATGGATGGCCATAAGACAATGTAAGTGGGGCATAAAACAGCAGCCTAGCTACTTTTAAAGTATAACATGGCCTGGTACACTTACATGGGGAAAGGTATGATGTTTCCTTTGCAGTTGCACAGGTCATATACATCAAAGTCTGGCCTTAAAGGGGTTATCCACTTTAAAGTCTTTTTATTTGTTATGTATATCACAGGAAATCATACAATTTTCTAATATACATGAATTAAAAATGATTCCCTTGTACCTCTTTTATACCAGTGCAGAAGGCCCCTACCTGAGTTACTGAGTTTTAGCAATATTAATTCAGCACTGCAGAATATGTTAACACTCCACAGGCAAAGACATTTTAAGCCATATATTAGGCATTAATGATCAAAACTGTATAACAGTGGGGTTAGGTTTAGAGTGTCTTTGTTGCCCATAGCAACCAATCACCGCTCAGTTTTTAATTTTTCCAGAGCACTATATAAAATGTAAGTCTGATTAGTTGCTATGGGCAACAAAGATAGTCTTAGGCTATGTTCACACGGCTTATTTCAGAACATATTTACATCGGATTGCCGATCGTAAATCCAATCTGAAATCAGTTGAAAATCAGTTGCAAATAAGTGCCATAAGTGTGGCATGTATTTGTAACTGATTTTCCCGACGGTTTTCACCATCTCCAATCATTGTAGGTGGTGAATTCCGTCCGTAAATAATTGACATGCACATTTTTTTTTCTGTCCGGATGCCGTCGTCATCCGCGGCGGCATCCGGCACGGAAATACGCGTCGTGGTGAACGCGAGCCGTATTTTCTATTGAAATCAAAAGAAAATAGGCTGTTACTTATTTCTGACTGATTTGCCGACGGATTGACGATCGTCAATCCGTCGGCAAATCCGCGGCGAAATAAGCCGTGTGAACGAGGCCTTAACATTAGTTTTGATAAGTAAGGTCCAGTATGTCTATAGCATGATAATATCATTAATTAGATAAAACCTAAAAGCAAAGTTGCAAGTCTGTACTTTAATATACTGGCTGTGTCAACATTTGACTTACAGTATTATTATAATAAATTCATATAATTTGAACTGAACAGGTTTGATCACATACAGGGTTTTGTGGCAAAGATTTAAAATCTGACTACATACCTTTCCAAATGTTGCTGCACAGGCTGGCTCCAATTTTTCCTTCCTGCAGAAGTCTAAATAGTGTGCATAGAGTATGCATCGAGGCAGGCAAACTCCTTCACACACAATATAGTTCTCTTCCAGCCTGCAAAAACAAGTTGCTTCTGTAAGCACCAATGAAATTGACTAATTTAAGTAAGTAAGAAATGTTGGTCAATGCAATCCTTGTTTATTAGTGAAAAATATTAAAATATCGAGAAAATTTGGAAAAATTTTCCATTTTCAAAGTTAAAAAATTTCTGCAGGTAAGACAGATAGTTATTTCACACAAAATAGTTTAAAACTAGCATCTAACATATGTCCACTGAAGGTTGGCATCATTTTTTTAATGTCTTTTGATCTTTTAAGACATTAGAGGGTGTATAAATTTGGTAGTAATTTTTCACATTTTCAAGAAAATTTGCAAATTTGCACTGACATGGCTTTGATTGGCCTGTATGTTAGTTCCCCCATAAATGACTCCATCTAAAAAACTAAAGCCCTTACAGTATTCAAAACAGCATTTATGAAGTTTTTAACTTCCTATTTAACATTAATTAGGTGTTTCATAGGAATTAAAGCAAAGAGGAGGCGAAATTTAAATGTTTGCAGATTTTGAATTTTTATCAATTATTCACTGGAACACAATAGCTGTGACCTGGGAAATGCAATTCATCATCGATTTCCCCAATTCTCCAGTTTTTTTTAGATATCCCATATGTGGCTCTAATATGCTATACGGTTCAACCACAAGCCATAGGAGTAGCACCTACTGGACTCTGGGGTCCCATTTTCAATACGATTTTATTTAGGTGCAATTTCAGGTTTGCAGACACCCTAAGCTGCAAAAACTTAATAAACACCCATAAAAAGACCCCATATTGGAAACTACACCACTTAAGCAATATATCCAGGGGTGTAGTGAGTATATTGACCCCACAGGTCTTTCACAAGTTTTTTTTAGCGTTAGGCTGTGAAAATGAAAAAAAATATTTTTTTACTAACAATCTGCAATTTTACAAGGAATCCTGGAAAAAAAAGCACCCCAAAATTTGTTAAGCAAGATCTTCCAAGTTTGGCAATATCATAAATATGGGTGTAAACTGTTGTTTGGGTGCATGGCAGGGTGTACAAGGGAGAGAGCACTATTTGGTTTTTGGAATGCAGATTTTGGTGGGTGCCATATCACATTTACAAAGCCCCCAAAGTACCAGAACAGGTGAAACCTTCCAGAAGCTGTCCAGTTTGGATTCAGCACCCTTCAATGATCTCATCTAGGGGTGTATTGTGCACTATTCTATTTTTAACAGCGCTCACCGTGCAGTATGTTTATATGACAAGGTTAAGGCAATACCCAATTTATATAGTTGTTTTACGTTGAAGTGCTTTAACCGCTTACTGACATTGGACAATCTCACTACTTAGCCGTAAGGTGTTGGTTGCTAATTGCAGCTAACACCCACCAGTTACAATGCTGTATGGGGCCAGTGCCATCTTGTGCTGTTTAACCCTATAGACACCGCGGCAAAGATGGCCGCAGCACCTAAATCAATGAGAAACAGTGCCGCGCATTGTTCCTCACTTCACCGGCTCCTGATCGGTTAACATGGCAGTGGAAAGCTTGTGAAGGCTGCCATCACCGCCATGTTTTCTGTTTTACTACTTAATACCCCAGGCAGGAAATAGAAAAACCTCCATCTTTGTACACCTTAATGCATTTTATTACAAACCATTAGGCCTCATTCACACGGCTTATTTGGGCGCTGATTGGAGCCGTACTGCGCGCCGTTTTTTTTCGCTGCACTACGGCTCCAATCCATCCCAGTAACTACGGTAATCCACAGTTCTCATAGAGAACTATGGATTCCGTCTCTCCTCCCCGCTCCGCGAATCCGCCGCAGGAGGAGAAAGTGACATGTGAATTATTTACGGCGTGTACGCCCCATGGATAATGCATGTCTATGGGGCCGGGGAGCTGCGCCACCACCCCGCAATTACGCCGGCAATAAGCCGTGTGAACGAGGCCTAAGACTGTATAAGCGATTGCGCTCCCTAGTGGTGAAGCACCCTAAAGGGACTTAAAGTTAGAAAAAACAATGTTTTAAAGTGTAAAAAAATTAAAAGTTCAAATCACCCCCCTTTTGCCATTTTACAAGTAAAAAAACTGAAATTAAAAAAAAAAAGTTTCACATTTGGTATCAGTGGATCTGAAAAAGTCCAATCAATTAAAATATAACATCATTTATCCCATACACTGAACTTAGAAGAAAAAATAAAATTCCAAAACGCCAAAATTGCAGCTTTTTGGTTATTTCATATCCCATAAAAATTGGAATAAATGTAATAAAAAAGTCACATGTACTCCAAAGTGGTAGCAATATAAAGTACACTTCAGCCAATGGGTCCATTGAAAAAGAGCAACATAGATACTGTGGAGCACCATGTGTTGTGATGTAAGAGGTAAACATTGACTACTATGGTCGACTGACAATACTGTGGAGTAGCTAACTGCCAAAATGAAACAGGGGGCTACCAAATGTGTATAAATCCATCCCTGCAGATCACATACACCCATACATGCTGATTGTCTTCCTTGGGACTGATAGGATCTTCGAGCAAGACAATGTGATATGTCACACTGCTAGGGATGTCCAACACTGATTGGAAGAGCATGAGGAAGACTTCCAGGTAATACTCTGCTCACTAATTCCTCAGACCTTAAAACCAATTAAGCATATGTCGGACCACCTATATCACTGTGTTCCCTATATAAATCCTCCCCCATGTGCCCTCCAGCAGCTGTGAGGTGCAGTCAGAATAGCTTCAGATACAACCTTTCAGGATCTTATTGAGCTGCATTTAAGCTGCTATCCATGCTGCACAAGGCAGTTACTCTGGATATTATCTTATGGTCATAATAATGTGACTCAGTTGTATATGTGGCAAATATACATGTCAGTCATTTTTTAATTTTTCATACAGTTATGCTAGATTGTTTTAATGTCTGACCTTATGGGTTCATGCATGGAGCCTTTATGTGCTGCTTAGTTGCATGCTATATATCCATCCCAATATATTCTCCCTAGTAAACAATGCTTTCGGGGGAGGATACCTCCATACATACAAACTTGCCACAATGTTTTTTTTCTTTCAGACTTGCTGGAAATCTAACAGAAAAAAAGCTCGTATGGAATTAGAGACATACAGGAGTGCAATAGAGGGATCATGCACCTCTGTGGCAGAACAGAGCTGAAATATGGCAATGTGCATGAGCGCTTATTATACAATTTATTTACATTGTAAATAGTGATAGGCTTATCTAACTAGCTCAGCAGAAACAACATACAAGGAGATGTAAAACATTTATTACTAATACAGATGACTTCCACTAAACATGAGATTAAAACTCATCAATGCATTTAAAGCCAGTTGCACATCATTGTAATGGCTGCAAGTCCCAATTTAATTATAGTTTCAATAGTTGAATTTACACAGCATCGCAGCTCTCTTGTGCAAAGTAAGTATACCAATTTATGTTTAGACAAAAGAACTATTGTCAAATTGTCAAATGTTACTTACTTGGTTAGATAAGTACTCTATCTATCTATCTTGTTATCTCTCTATCTATCGTTTTCACTACGATGTAGATGTTTCACTTACCACTGTAAAGTAAGTTGTGTCTGCTTCTTTTTATCCTTAATAATCTGTGTGATTGATTTCTTCTGAGATGTTTTGTTGCACATTGGACTGGTTTTCCTATAAATAATATCCAGATCTTCATCGTCTGATGAAAACGCATTATTTGCCATGCTCAGTTCTAAACAGATAGTAACAAAAACTCCAATTAAATCTATTTCATTTGTTTTTGTACATCCTTCTATTCAGAAGATAATAATTATGAACCTCTCCAAATTAAACTGTACATAGTACTGAAGACAGTTATTAATAGCTGAACAGCCTTCACAAGGCTTCATGTGTACAGAACATTCCCCCATACATGCAATTTTAACAGAATTTTACAGAAAAAAGATCTCTATGAAAACCCTATTACAGCTCCCTACACAATGAAAGTTGTGCACGATCCATATAGTCTTATCAGTTAACAAAATTGGAAAAAATATGTATAATACAGGAAAAATGCATCATAGGAATAGCATGACCAACAATGACGTTATGTATTATGAAATAATAATATAATATAATAATAAATAAATATATAATATAAACAATTGATATATATATATATATATATATATATATAGTATAATAATAAATAGAGATAATATTAAAATACATAATAAGAATAGTATGATTTATTATGCTAAATATTGTATAATAATATAAGATAATCAATAATAATAATAAGTTAAAAATGCTTATACCTGTTTTTATTCCAATGCAAGTTGATGTTTCTTCTTCCTCTGGTGTCAGCATAATTTGATCTTCCCCCTCAGAATATAATCCTTGAGAGAAAGCCATCTCTTTTCCCATCATTGTTCCATAGCAGTCTTCTATCCTTGGGTTATTTTTTTTGTGGGACTCACCATTCTGGAAAGGGCACTCACCCTCTTGTGTTTCAGAAAACTGCTCAATTGGCATTCTATGAGCTACAGTTTTTCCCAATCATTAAAATTATCAGAAGTGTTCCACAGCACAGATTCAGTCCGAACAGAATTCAGATATCATCCAAAGAAAGCCTCACTATAAGGTTTCAATGAGATAAAAACAAGCAAATGGCCAATGAGCAGATCCAGTAAATGATAAATTATCTGGGCTTCTGCTTTCTCTTTGTATAATCCAACACTGGCTTCATGGGCTATTTGCTTTACAGGTCTGACAAAGCCCATACAGAATGGTTTGACATCACTTGCTTTTTTAAAGGATATCTATAAACACGCCCTTTTGTTGGCGTACATCTCCTATCAAACGAAAGGCAGTTGTTCATCAACAGGTTGGTGTCTATAATTCCAGGTGCTATTATTTTGACAAAAAGTCAAGTAGGGGCAGAGATAATTACCCTGGATGTGACGTAGCAGCAATGAATTGGGTTATCTGTTGTCTTAAAAGGACAGAAAAAAATGGTGGTGATCAGATCAGCTGGATTAATGGTTAACAGGTTGGAACAATCCTGTCTGATCGTGTGAGTCAAAGTGATGTTTGTTTATTATGTGGCTCCATATCTAAGCCTGCATGACTGAGTCAATGATGTAGTCTTTACTTCTTGCTAGATAATCTAATGAAAGTGATTACAGTGTACATTTAAACACAGGGCGATAAAACAAATACGCTTTTATAATGTTTTAGTTGATTAATATAGATAATATAAATCCTCTGGCTTAAAATACTCTATATAAACAACAGTGTGATTTTTGAGTTATGGTAAAGCTATGACAATTATTAAGGTTAGTTTATTGCTATTGTTTTGTTTGTTTGTTTTTCTTTTGTGGAATATACATTTTGTTATGATGCAAAACTTTATAAAAATGAGACATAATATATGTAAAGCCTGGTTAACATCTGCATCGGAGGTTCCACTGCAGAGCTGGTACCAGATCCATTAAATGACGGACACCAATAGACCCCATTGACTACGATGGGTTTTGTCAGGTTTCTGTAACAGTGGTCGTCATTTTAATGGCAAAAATAACATGGCATGCTGCTCTATTCTTTCCATCATTTCTGGTGTAATCTGCTCTGGAAGCACCAAATGGTTTTTGAAGTACCTGATTCTATCTAGCTATTGTTAATCAAATGAAGATCATTAAAGGGTTTATAGCAATCTAAGTTCAGTTCAGTTGAAAAATGGAATTCTGGTACCATAATATGGATCAAAAATGCAGCTACATTGGGATAGGTTCAAACCAGGGTTGCCAATAATTCTGGATAGTTCATTTAAAAGTAGTGGACTCTTTTCCAGTGTCCATGAAAAAAACGTATACAATCCAATATCAGCAGCACTCTAATAGCACTAAAAAACAGTCAAAGGGAACATAGGAATTTTTGGAAAAGCATTTCTGCTACTTTAGATACATGAAGACTTGAGGTTCTAAGTGTACATTTTTGATCAAAACTGTATAAGCCCACCTGCCGACAGTAAATACTATAGCATAGCTACTGGTTCCCATTCCCCACCATTTATTCTCATGTCATATCACATCATTAGTTGCACATAATGTCTCATAGGCTGCAAGCCTGAACCAGCCTGCAGTTTATGAGAGGCTGATGATGACCGGAGTAAACCACAGGTAACAGTGGCAAGGACATGTCATCATTATTGAGTAGGGGCTCATTGTTTCTTAGAAGGGGACAAAGGGACCTAATTATTGAGTGGGGGGAAAAGGGGCAGAGAAGGGGCAGAGGGAGTCTTAATATTACATTTACATGAGGACCAATATTGGTGCTATTACTGAGAAGGTGGCATGGAGGAAGCATCATTTCTAAATGGGAGCACTATTACTGTGAACACAAAGGGGATATAGCAGATAGACATAGAGAGGTCCCTTTTACTATTTGGGACACTAAAAGCACCACTTGTATGCTTTTTCCAAATTTCCTATGTCCCATTAGATGGTTTCTTTAGTCCATAGTGTGCCACTGTTATTTGAATTTGAATGTTTTTTATGTATTGCTGCCACACCAGTGTTTCATTTGTTTTTTTTAAACAAAAATTTTTCCATGTGCAAAACCAATGTTGTTTTGATATATGTAGGAGGAGTGGCGGCCCCATTTGGTTTTTTGATCCCGCCCACTTCCCATTTTTTTAAATCATGCAGTGTTTTTTTGAAGCGGTATCGCGCTCCCTAAAGTGTCAGGTCGCGGCCCCAATAGAGGTAACAAAGCGTAGGACCCACCTGCATTGAGGCCCCCTTGAAGATTGGGGGAGGTGGGCTTAAACATTTTGGAAAAGTGTGAACTAAGAGCCTCATTTTTTTCATGTATCCTATTAGCGAAATGCTTTTTCCAAATTTCCATGTCCCATTAGATTTTTCTTTAGTCCATAGTGTGCCACTGTTATTTGAATTTGATCGCCTATGTGTTAGGCGCATTACGAAACTTAGTTTCGAAAGACAGACCATAAATGTGAACAAAGAGACACACGCAGGTATGCAAGAATAATATATCCAGGATAGCAACAGTAATCATAGGCAAGAACTACACAGAAATTTAAGGGTTTTAAATCCCTGCCTCAAATTGATTTAAATAGGTTTTAATCGATTCGCTCCAAATTCGCGTGGGGCTGGGAAAAACATAAATGTCTTAAAGGAACAGACCAGTCCTAACATTTCCACCCACCCCCCTTTTACAAAGGGCCACCGGAACTTTTAAAACTTGGGCAATTTAATTCTAAAGTATTTATTACCCTATGAGAATCCACAGTTCTTTCCACCTCAATATCTAAGTTCCTTTCAATCTTCACTGGAGGAGGAGGGATATATTTGATGAGGAGAGACTTATGAGAAACATCATGGATTCTTAAAGAAGAAGGAAGGCATAAACAAAACAATACAGGATTGATAACTTTTATAATCTCATAAGGACCAGTAAACCTAGGAGACAATTTATGACATGGTACAAATAAAAGGGCCACTTAAAAGTTTTTTATCCGCAAACCTTTAAAAAAATTGGGGAATTTTTTAGGTTCCTTTTTAAACCCAGCCCCCCCCAAATGAGGATGGAACTCGTAATTGCAAAAGAACGGTGAGGTATCAGAAAAAACATGGTGTTGATCACAAAGAGTCTTAACATAAGCACACATTTCACAGGCAGAAACAAAAGTAGTAATATCACAAGCAAGAGAAGGCAACCAATAGGAACATGAAATATCTCTTTTAGTGCCCAAGATTCCAGAATTATGCACTCTGTTACACAACCTAAATTTAAACTGCGGGGCTTAAGATTGATGTTCTTTTACTTCAGACGCAAGATCAGGAGAAATTGTAGAAACCATTATAGTTTTAGACATAATAAATGGCAATAGGATGGTCACGCACTCCTATTTTTTGAACAGTGGGTGTTCTAGTGGAAAGAATCCAAGCCTGTAGCTATAGTTCAACCCGAATACAATTGTTCAAACTAAGTCTTTGGGCAACATGTATGTCCAAGGCTGTCCGCTCGATGTATGAGCAGGCGCACCCATTTTTGGCACATTATAAAGTCCCCGGGGCCTTTGCAAGCGCCGAGATTGGTGCGTTCTGGGGGAATTCACACTGCAACCGAGTATTCACACATTATGTCTATAGTACATAAATCCAGGCGATTGCGCTGGTACGGGAAAACCACTTTTAAAAGGGTTTGCCTGACTGAATTTTTTCTTTGTACTAAAAGTGCTAAATTATGGTCCAGTAAATAGGTTCATAGATTCAGGCGCATTCTATGTTACTAATGTGTGCAATAAAATTGGCACCAGAAATCATCTCTGTCGCCCCCTAGTTCTACAAGGGTAGAAAGTCACATATCAGAAAAACCTCTGTAAACTAGCAGCATTTATGGTAGGTGAATCATTATAGATACTTCATAGTTTCCAGTTATGGAGATCAGAAAATATGGCAATACACAAATTCCATAACAACATTTCGATATTATTGCCTTTAAAAATGGGGACATCTTTTTGGTTGGCCCAACTTAATGCAAGGGGGGTTTTTGCATGCGTGGAGATGGCAGGAGGAGAATCAATGAAACAGGCATGCTCTGAGGAATAGAGTGGTGATGGGGAAAGGGGCCACCCACTGGATAGCAAAATTTAAAGGGTTTTCCCCTCTAGCCCTTTACCAGAGTTTTGCCATTATGGAATTTGTTGCTAAAAGCCTGGGTTGTGTCTACAGAGGAGTATTAGAAGACAAGACAAAAAAAAGGGATTTTCAAAAGGAAACAGGACAAAGAAAAAAAAAGAACAAAAAAATGGTAGCCAAGGGTTAAAATTAAACCAAAATCCCCAGAAGTGTACATGAAAAACAGGGTCCCTTTAAGCAGTACTGCAGTACTATTTTAGGGGGCCCCGGGCCCAAAAATTTGTGAAGCAAGAGGGGTCCACTGCCGCCGCCAGCTATTGTTTCACAGGCTTGGTAGAAAGGACAGGCCTATAGCCTGTTGTTTCTACCTTGCTGATTATCTCAATCGTATACATGTCATCACAATGTGCATTCAATAAAAAATACAGCGGAGCTAAGAGCAATCTGATCTCTGCCCCACTGACTACTCCTTTGTCCCCATGTGCAGGGGCCTGCCCCTAGGGCCCCAAGGGCCAAAGACCCAACCCAGATTTGGCCCAGAGCATGCTTTGGGGTAAACAATCCTTTGGGAGGTCGGCAAAATTGCGGGGGGCGGGGGAGTTAAATATAATTTTTTTTAAATTTTCAATAATATGCATATATACCTTGCTAACTACTGGGGGAGCCCTAAATACCTAGCTACCTTTCTGGGGAGCCCCGAAATTTCTTTGCTAATTTTTAGGGGGGTTCCTATAAAACCCAAACTGTCTCCTGGAGAGCCCTATTTACCTGGCTACCTACTGAAGGGGCACTACACACCTAAATACCTAGGGGCATCCTATATACCTTGCTACTTACTGTGGGCCATATATACCTAGTTACCTAATGAATAGACCCTATATACCTAGCTACATACTGAAGGGGCCCTTTATACCTGGCTACTTACTAAAAGGGCCCTATATATCTAGCTTCCTACTGGGGGGCCCTATATACCTAGCTACCTACTGAGGTGTCCTATAGACCAATCTACCTACCGAGGGCCCTATATACCTAGCTACCTATACCTATATACCTACTGAAGAGGCCCCATGGGCCCATGGGGGCCCTAAAAATCCCAGTGAAACCCTGGAAAGGGGGCAAAATTTCCTAGTTGCCAAATTTTAAAAGCCCATATTTCCTAGCTACCTATGGGGCCTCTTTATTCCAAAACTAACTCCTGGGGGGGGCCCCATAAACCTTGCTGCTTTTGAAAATAGGGCCCATAAACCTATTTCCTACTGGAAGGGGCCCTATATTTCCTAGCTTTAAATTTCTGGCGGGGGGCCCCCTAAACCCCGCTGGGCCCAAATTAAGGACTCCCACATACCTAGCTACCTACGGAAGAGGCCCTATATAGCCATGCCTAATGCGGACCCTATATATGTAGTGACCTACTTGCTACTTATATACCTTGCTACCTACTTAAGGGGCCCAATATTCAGTAAATAGCTACCCACTGAAGGGGTCCTTTATACCTAGCTACCAACTGAGAGGTTTAAGAACCCAGCAACCAAATTACCAAAAGAAGAAAACCTATTTTTAAAACCCAGCTACCAAAGGGGGCCTTTTTAAACCCGGGAAATTTTGGAAGGCCCTATATACCTTGCTACCTACTGAAGGGTCCCTAAACACCTTGTTACCCACTGAAGGGGCCCTATATACCTAGCTACCTACTGGGGGATCCTATATAACTAGCTACCTACTGAAGAGACTCTATATACATATGTCAACTAGGGGGGCCCTATATATCTAGTGAAGTAGCAAAACACCTAGCCCAAACTACTAAAAAAAGCCCTTTAAAATCTAGATTCCTACTGGGGGGGCCCCCTTTTTCCCCAAACTACCTACGAAGGGACCTTTTTTGTCCCAGTTGAAAACCCACCCGGGGGATCCAAAATAAATTTTCTAACCCGCTGAAAAATTCAAAAATACTAAGCTATCCAGGGGCGTTGCTAGACTGGTTTATTCGGGGCACAAGCCCGAATGAAACAGCCTGTGCCCCGAACCTCTTACTTACCAGCTGTCTCGGAAGGTCCGAGAGGCTCCCGCAAATAGGGGAAGTTTTCCTGGTAAATCTCCTGCAGCCGGGGCTCTTTAAACAGGAGCAGTGCAGGGGCAGCGTCATCAGACACTGCCCGACTTCACTGAAAGCAGGGGCGCCCCTGGCAGCTGCATTTGGGGGTGTGGGATTGATGGGTGAGGGGCCGGGGAGCAGGCAGCAAAATATTTGTCCCTTGCGGCTTCCTCCTCCCCCTCCCTCTGTACAATGCTAGACCCCCGGAGAGGAGGGGGAGGGGGGGTGGAGGGAGGGGGTGCCCCATGAGAAGCCCTCACATCACTGCCGGCCAGCAGTATTCACCATGTGCAGGGGACAGCATGAACATTGGTTCAGGTGAGAGAGGAAAATTTAAGAGTCCTGCAGGCTGCTGGACATCAGAGGATTGTCCCTGCTTTCTCACAGTTTTTCTCCCTTTCCTGCGTGTGGTGCCCCTCTGTGCTCTCCATAGTGAAATTCCCAATATACATTTGCAGAGTTATCCTGCAGGGCGGGGTGACCCTCCACCATATACAGAGAGCAGGCAGGTCTTTATTCTTTTAGTTTTGGGTCACACTGTGCTGTGGCTCCTTTTGGGACCTCTGTTGGATAGTGAAAATATAGGAAAAAGACATCCCAACGATCCACAACGTGTCCATAGGGGGCAACAGCAAACATGGTCACTTTTGGACTGTGTGTGTTCTGTTTTGTAAATGTTTTCTTGCTGGACAGAACAGTGCGGTCATGTAGCGCTATTTTGTCCAGGTCAGAAGGCTTTTCTTACTTTGCCTTGTGAGAGCCTTTTTTCTGGAAGAGTTGAATTTTGATGGGACCACAGAATGTACCGTATGTACATAAAATACACATTCTTTGTGAGTTGGAATTAGGAAAAAACACAACTGTGCAATTTTTTAGGAGTTTTAATTGTTCTGGAGTTCATTGTGTGATATAAATGACATATTATCTATATTCTACAGATCAGAACAATTTTTGTGATAAAATATATGTCAACTTTAGACCTGATAAACCTCTGCATCAGAGGTTCTGATTGAAACCTCCGGCACAGAGGTGAAAACTAAAGCCAGGGGGATCTGTTCACTGCGTACACCCATGGCGCCCAATGGATCCTATTCATTACAGTGGGTCCGTCAGGTTTCTGCTGTGGTGTCTGTAGTTGAGAAGGAAGAAATAGTTGCTGTGGATTTTTTCTGTCTCAACAACAAACACTGTGGCAGAGATCTGATGGACCCACAGCAAAAAACCTGACACAGATGTGAACTGGGGTTTCAAAACTACTTGTAGTTTATCAGTCCATAAATGGAGGATTTAAAAATAAAATATTTACCTTGTGAACCCACTAATTCAAGTGACACAGCAGGTCCTTGTGCAGCCAATTACAGGCCATGGTCGTGACTTGTAATTGGCTGCACATTGTCTGCAAATTCACAGTGAGCTAATGTGAATGTGAATTTTCCCCTTCTATTTTATAGACGTCACACGTCACACGTCTATATCGGCACCGCCTGTCTGTCTCTATACTCCACGACTTGGCGTTCGAAAAAGTGGATGCCTTTGGAGTTTATACTTAAAGACTTTGCGACTGGCTGCTACATTCTATGGACTTGGAGAAGCGCAAGTAGCATGTTTTATGCACATTATGTTATGTTTTAAAGATAAGTGTTGCTAATAAATAGGACTTTATAAAGACACAGTGACCTCTGCTAAATATATATATCAAGAAGTTTAGGTACGGGAAGTGGGGAGGCCCCGTAATGCAGGAGGTCTAGCAGTTCAGTCTTACAATTATAAATTATACTGCTACAATAATTGTGTTTATAGCCCAGAGTCATGACCCAGGAAATACATTCAGAATGCAGTTATGCAAGGGAAAATAAAGCCAGGATACCAAGAGCAATCACAAGGAAGGAGTACACAGAATACACCAGAATTTATTTATTTTTCCTAGGTGAGGGTGGGGCTGGTGGGGTAAGGGGGGTGCGGGAAACCCAAAGGGTTGGTGATGGGGGGGGAGGCCCAGATGCTTCAGCTGTAGATGGCCCTGAAATTTCTGAGGGTGGACCTGGTGCCAACAGAACAGGTTAGTCTGGTATATAAAAAAAAATCCATGGAGTGGGTAACAGTTCACAGCCCCTTAAACATCACAGAGTTTTTAATCCATACAGGATGCCTACGATAGGAGATGTACACTGATCCTGGATGCAGTGTGGTCACAGAACTACAATGTGGACACAAGACTAGAGCATGATTACAAAACTGAAACCTGATTATGGGACTAGAACCTTGGCAACTTGACTGAGCATGGAAGGACTTGTGTTTCTTTATTCTGCTACCGATATATGTTAGAGAAGTCCCTGATGAGTGTGAGCATAATCTCTATACAATCAAATGGTAGATAGTGAACTCACTATATTAAATCCTCTTTGCTGATTGCATGTGGAGCTCCAGTGAGGAAGATGCAATGGATGTGCTTCATGTAGTTTAATGACTGTACCGTGAGAGATGACATATAGGGAATGACATATAGAGGTCAAGACAAATTCTTCTGACCAGCTCTGTAAAACATGTCTAGTCAAAATGGAAATACAGCAGAAATGTGACAGGATGTGACCTCACAGAACAGGATGAGTAACAGAAAGCAAAAACATATGGGACTTGCATCATCAATATCCAACTTAACCTTTTACAAACAGTGGGCACAGAGAGGCAGCATAACATATAAAAATGGATCCCAACTGGCAAACTTAGCAAGGATAGCACATTTTTCATGAAAAGACTTTTGTTTATTCACTTTAGGTCTTCAGATTGGGCAAGATAGTGAAAACAACTAGGGTATGATGGTGTTTTTTGAAATGCACATTTACACTCCCAAATCTGCTTCACAAAACACCTGATTAGAGGAGTATTTTGAAAATTCCTATCCCCATTGTTTTGTATGGGAATTTAATGAGCAAAAATCACCTCAAGAATTGACGGCACTTATTTTTACGGCCATAATTGGGTCCAAAAAAATAGCTGGCAATTAGGTTTGTGAAATACACTTCATGTGAACGGCAAAGGTGTATTTTACATTAAATTCAATGAATGGAAATTTGAAGCTTGCCTTAGGAGTTTTTTGGGCCGTTTTCCAGTGAGTTAAAGTTGCTAAAATACAGCCCAAAGAAACGCTGTGTGAACATACCCTTACATGCATGAGATGTAGAGCCAGTTGTTTTTGTAAGACAAATAGAAAAAGAAGACAAAAGAATTTATATTAGAAAATTACTTTTATTTTAATACTAAATGCTTTTTTTAATGTATATAAAAATATATGCAGCCCATTTAAAATGTACTACTAAAACTTTAGACATATGAATATGTAACTGTAATCACCAGAAAAAAATACATATTTTTATGATTATTTTTATTTTTTCACAATTGTATAATGAAAAGAGTACAGAGTGTTTTAAGGGATGCTCGATTATCTATTCTTTTCCTACAATTTATATACAGTACATTGATGAGGTCCACCATGTTTCTGTGCATCCCAATATCTACCATCAAAAACATAATAAACAGATGGGATTTGAACAGTGTGATCTCTATTTTACATACATTAGTGATAAAAACATTATTAAAAGGGTACTCCCAACTCAATGATTAGCATTAAACATTAGGCAAAACTAGATAAAGATTATCACCAAATACATTGCTGTTCTCATTTTGCTTCATTCCAAAAACAGATGCGTTTTATCTCCTTCTTGTTTACAGAAGGTTTGCTAGGTTACCAACCACCTCTCTTTGCGCTAGGAGCAGTGGCCAGGCTGGTGTGGTCACTTCCTGCTATGTCTGATCAGCAGGACAGCTTCCTTCTCAGTCTCTGGTCTTATCTTTCTCATTAAGATAAACTTTAACCTATAGATTTAACTGAATAGAGAGATATCAGGAGACTTGTACTGTGCTGTCGGGGATGCAGAATGACATTTATCTTTCTTTGTAAATACACAGATGATTGTGCATGTAGAACAATTACTGTGCCTGTCTTGCAGTTTCATCTCATGACCAGAACAGCTCTGCTAGCTCTCATTCATACCCAGACATCCTACTTTGATAGTAATTTTTTATTTATCTTTCAAAACCCCTTTATGACTAATGTCACTCTAACAGGTACAGCTAGAAGTAGGAGCTAACAAAGCTAGTAGAATCACCCACAGCCTACCTAGGAAGTAGGAGCCTAAGGGTATGTTCACACGGCAGTGGACAAAAAACGCCCTGAAAAACAAATCCTAAAAACATCCATAAAACTGAGTTTTTTTGTCCACTGCCTATCAAAGCTACTGAAAAAAACATCCATTTTTGATGCGTTTTGTGTTTTTTTCGTGCTTTTTACACCTTTTTTTTTTTCAGAAATGCAAAGAATAATAATTGCTATGTATTTCTGTAAAAAAAAGTGTCCAAAAAGGTCCGCCACTTTACATAGATTACAATAGTAAATTTTCTGCCCTGCCCAGTCATTTTTTGCAACATGTTTCAAAAAACGACATCACTGCAAAAAATAATCCCTGTTAAAACATAACTTTTACTAGAATTGCTAAAATATTAATATCCTAACCCCTATATACTACCACTACATACCTAGATGATACAGCACACTGTGCACTGTCCGTCAGTGGAGTAATCGCCCCGACAAAGAGCGGCTCCGCTTTAAATGACAGGCAATGTCACTACATGCGAGTATAAACACCTTTATATCCCAGCTATCCCGACCGTTTCCCCCGTACAAATGTTTAGGGTTCATCAGGGGATTCTAAATTCGCTGTGGAAAAAGAAAACACGCTAAATACAAAGCATATACTACAACACATGACTTCCCATTCAAGTTTGATAAATGGGTCGATACTTAACTTAGGTGCTGCCGGGTATAACGACGATGAATCCCGCAGCTCCTCTAGCATGCTGGCACCCAAGATACGAGGGATACAGAGAAGGATTATCTCTGTCTCCCTTATATGTCTTAAATGACCCCGCAAATGTATAATATACAGATCCCCAGTGTTTGCACCTAGTTGGTAATGAATTTATGCCCGTTTCCAGGTTTTTCATTGCAGATCTCACTGCTCATGATTATCCGGCGTTCCGAATATTCAGCTGCGCATGTCCGGAAGTGAAATGCCATGTCTCTTCCGGTTAGCACGGCCGGAATCGACACTGCGCATATGCCGAAAACCGGCTCAACCACGCGGCGCCCGGCGTTCAGAATAGTACACTGCGCATGTCAGGAAGATGCCGTTTCCTAACCAAACTCCCGGGATCAGCGCTATATTTATAATCCCAGTTACCTTAGAATTCAGGTGTACTTCAAACTGTACTTACTGACTAACAGCCACACAGTCAAAGGCTTGGCGAATAACCCTTTAATAACGTCACTTCATCTGCCATGAAGTAATGATGGTAAAAGACTAATGTGGGAACATCTGTGAATGATTTCACCCAAACAAAATACATAGCAACATGGTTTAACACGGGCTTAAAGCGGAGCCAAAGACAAAACAACATACGGGGTACAAAAATTCATTGTCCTCAGCTGACATAAGTTATCAATCTGTAGGCAATCAATGAATATGATGAATAATTAAAAATATGATACTGATACATATTCATAGGTCAAGCTTAAAGAATCAATAGTGGTCCTCTGTGAAGAGTGCGAACTAAACAAAGCAATGGGGAACAGATACAAATAAGTCCCATTCAATAAAGCAACCGAATTGCAAAGTCTCATTTAGGCCTTTTTGGGTTTAACAGAATCCCATACGGTAAATTTCCATTGGGCCTCCTTACACAGAATTCGTCTGTCCCATTCCCCCTCCTCTAGGGATGGTCTTACAACTTCTAAAACCAAAAAAGCGCAGAGATTCCCATTCGCCATTATGATGTTTTCCCCCACATGTCGAGCTACTGGTGTGTCCTTCTATTTCGTATGTCCCCCAGATGTTCGCCCACCCTCCTTTTGAATGTTCTTCTTTTTTTTTTTTCCAATATAATTGAGTGGGCAGGGCATATACACATATAAACTACTCCTTCTGTCCTACAATTGGCAAAATCACGGATAAAAAATTGCTTTCCATTTGAGGCACTTGTAAAGGACTTGGTTTGTTGTACAAAATGGGCAGGCTACACATCTCTGCCCACATTTAAACATGCCCATTGGTTTTCCTTTCTAACCATGGCCTTGAGAGGGTATTGGTGTATAGTGGCTATTGGACCAGTCTTTTCTTGATGGATCTACCCTTCCGATAGGTTATCGAGGGGTTGGAGGAAGATACCTTCTAGATCCTGGGCTAACCCTCAAGATACCCCAATATTTTTTGAGGATATTGATTACTTCTAAGTTTCTATCATCAAAGGTTGCAACTATGCGTGCTCTATTGGTCTCTTTGTCTACCTGGGGCTTACCCTGTAATAGAGTTGTGCGATTTTGTTTTTGTGCATGCCTAAAGGCTGATTCCAGGATTTTTGTAGGATATCCTCGATTGAGAAATCTCTCTCTCAAAAATACCTACTGTCTCCTAAAATCCTCATCTCTGGGGCAATTTCTCTGACTTCCCCAAAATTGACCTTTCGGTATTCCTCTCTTGCAGGGGAATGGATGATAACTAGTGTTGAGCGATTGCATTGGCTATCGAGATCGATCGATAGTCGATAGTCGGCCGCTATCGATAAGGTTTTTTTCGATAGTAGCATCGATTATGCGCGATTACCATTAAAGTCTATGGGAGCAACAACACCTTCATATTACACCCAAACAAGGGTGGAGAACTGAAATTTAACATCCACAACAGTCAAATGGATAGTCCTACATCTTAGGCAACACACTTAGGTTATAAAAGCACAGAAAAAAAAATCACAGGGAACCATTTACTA
>JAODAL010037728.1:0-40061 GCA_025379985.1 Phyllomedusa bahiana
GAAAATGTGACTGCGCTTTACAGCAGGCTATCAATTTACTAGGCCAGTTTAATAGCACCTGCAAGTGCTTCTGCACCTACCATGGTTTTAAATGGGTGGATCAACATCAAAGAGGTTTTCTCCCCACACTGATTAGCTTTAAGGTAAATAAAGATTTTTACCAAATACATTGCTGTTCTGATTTTGCTTCATTTCAGTTAGAGCAGTTCGTCTCCTAGGTTACTGACCACGGACGGTTGGTGACATCGCTTCCTGCTGTCTTATCAGTAGCACAGTAGCTTGTTTTTGTTTCTTACTGCCAGTTGACATGGATTAAAGTTGACTCAACCTGTGTCCTTGTGTGGACCACATTGAGCATGGAAAAAAGAAAGAAGACCAAAGAACTGTCTGAGGACCTGAGAATCCAAATTGTGAGGAAGCATGAGCAATCTCCAAAGACCTGAATGTTCCTGTGTCTACCGTGCGCAGTGTCATCAAGAAGTGTAAAGCCCATGGCACTGTGGCTAACCTCCCTAGATGTAAAGCCCATGGCACTGTGGCTAACCTCCCTAGATGTAAAGCCAATGGCACTGTGGCTAACCTCCCTCCCTAGATTGTAAAGCCCATGGGCACGTGTGGCTAACCTCCCTAGATGTAAAGCCCATGGCACTGTGGCTAACCTCCCTAGATGTAAAGCCCATGGCACTGTGGCTAACCTCCCTAGATGTAAAGCCCATGGCACTGTGGCTAACCTCCATAGATGTAAAGCCCATGGCACTGTGGCTAACCTCCATAGATGTGGACGGAAAAGAAAAATTGATGAGAGATTTCAACGCAAGATTGTGCGGATGGTGGATAAAGAACCTCGACTAACATCCAAACAAGTTTAAGCTGCCCTGCAGTCCAAGGGTACAACAGTGTCAAGCCGTACTATCCGTCGGCGTCTGAATGAAAAGGGACTGTATGGTAGGATACCCAGGAAGACCCCACTTCTTACCCCGAGACATAAATAAGCCAGGCTGGAGTTTGCCCAAACTTACCTGAGAAAGCCTAAAACGTTTTGGAAGAATGTTCTCTGGTCAGATGAGACAAAAGTAGAGCTTTTTTGGACAAGGCATCAAAATAGAGATTACAGGGGAAAAAAAGAGACATTCAAAGAAAAGAACACGGTCCCTACAGTCAAACATGGCGGAGGTTCCCTGATGTGTTGGGGTTGCTTTGCTGCCTCTGGCACTGGACTGCTTGACCGTGTGCATGGCATTATGAAGTCTGAAGACTAGCAACAAATTTTGCAGCATAATGTAGGGCCCAGTGTGAGAAAGCTGGGTCTCCGTCAGAGGTCATGGGTCTTTCAGCAGGACAATGACCCAAAACACACTTCAAAAAGCTCTAGAAAATGGTTTGAGAGAAAGCACTGGAGACTTCTAAAGTGGCGAGTAATGAGTCCAGACCTGAATCCCATAGAACACCTGTGGAGAGATCTCAAAATGGCAGTTTGGAGAAGGCACCCTTCAAAATCTCAGGGACCTGGAGCAGTTTGCCAAAGAAGAATGGTCTAAAATTCCAGCAGAGCATTGTAAGAAACTCATTGATGGTTACCGGAAGCGGTTGTTCGCAGTTATTTTGGCTAAAGGTTTTGCTACCAAGTATTAGGCTGAGGGTGCCAATACGTTTGTCCGGCCCATTTTTGGAGTTTTGGGTGAAATGATCAATGATTTGATTTTTGTTTCGTTTTGTGTTTTTGCATTGCAAGCAAAATAAATGAATATATTAATACCAAAGAATTTGTGATTGCAATCATTTTCAGAAAGAAACTGAGTATTATCTGACAGAATTGCAGGGGTGAAAATACTTTTGGCCACCACTGTATGTGCCCCCCTGACTACAGTGTAAGAAGTGAATGGTGTGTTTCCCCTCACCTGCTCCTGGGAGATGGATGGGAGGACCTCCAGGACATCTTGCCTCTAGCGTAGTTATCGTCTCTTCCAGGGACACCAAGAGAGCTCCAGTGTCACCCGACTGCACCAGGTACCCCAGCAGGAGGAAGTGGTCGGCTTCCCCTTGTTTTTTTTCCTTTTTGCCCAGATCGGTATGATGACTTCTCCCGGCCACGACTCATCTCTGCAGCATTTACCACACACACCTTAGAATACTCACTTTTCCAGCAGCTCCTTACTTATAGATGTTTTAAGTCCCCAAGGTTAGGTAGCTCTATAGCTCCCCTCATCAGATAGGATGCTCTATAGCTCTCCTTCTCCTTCTTAGGCAGGTATATATAAGTCCACTCACTTAGGCAGGTATATATAAGTCCCCTGAGGCAGGTAGGTATATAGAAACCAATAAAAATAATAACATTAATACCTCTTTCCCAGCCAAGTGAGTTCCTCTTCTGCCCGACACTGGCGGCATGACACGCCGCCAGTGCTGGGACGCTCCTCCGTCCTGCCGAGGAAAGGCAGTGACGCGATGAAGTCACTTCATCGCACCGCTGCCCACACAATCACTGGGCATACCAATAGTAGTGCTGAAGGCCCGCCATGGCCTGGTAGCTCTGAGGACTCTCAGCGTTACCCAGCCGTGGCGGCCTTCAGCGCTACTATTAGTATGGTCTAAAGTAGACCTAGGAATTGTACGGGCCGCATCCGGCTAGCTAGCGGGCCGGATGTGGTCCGTGGGCCGTACGATGCCCAGGTCTAGTCTACAGAGTAACTGGGAGAAGTGAGCCTGAAGCTGGCTGTGAAGAGCGTGCTCTGTAAAACAGCATGGTGCAAATAACCCTTTAGGCAAGGTCTACAAAGCAAACGTCAAAATGCAGTCCACATATCTGCTTGACCACGTTTTTTGACACGGATTTGCACAGAAGCCGCGGTTGGTTTTCAGATTTGCCGTCGGCCATGTACATTCCTTGCACATGGGAATCTGACAGCAATCTGGCTGAATCCTGTTGAAAATACAACATGTTGCATATCCGACGGATTTTAAAATGGACGGTAAAAAATCCACACTGTGTAGACTACAGCACAGATTTTTTATTGCTGTCTATGCAGCACAGGGGACTGACGAATTTTTGGCAGATGCAAAATACTCAATCCGCCAAAAACCTGACGGAAATCCTGTGATGTGTAGACCTAGTCTTAATGCTGAAGCAAAAATACTACATGAACAATAATATTAATATGAAGGTGATTCACCATTCAGAAGACTCGTTCAAGTGAATACCATCTATATTTAAAAACCACAGAGCCCATTAAACAGTAAAAAGGTCCATAAAATGTCCAACATTTATATGCAGCGATACACCTACATTCTGTACAAAATTGTAACACCGCTAAAATAATTAGTATGGGTAGAGTCTGTCAGTATCATGTAATATATGAATGGTTTCCACTGCAGATGGCATTGCAAGAATGTTGTGTGGAGGATATAACTTAAAAGTTACGTCTGTAATTTCAAGCCTTTTGAGTCTCTAAATGACACAGAAAAATGTGCATGCAAAGCAAGAGAAAATTTGTAAA
The DNA here is from genome assembly GCA_025379985.1 of Phyllomedusa bahiana. NCBI lineage: Eukaryota > Metazoa > Chordata > Amphibia > Anura > Hylidae > Phyllomedusa > Phyllomedusa bahiana. Next base: position 3,495 of record JAODAL010037728.1, read on the forward strand.
TCAGCTGAGCCCAGTTTTATGAATAGACTTCTATGAAACGAGAGCAAAAATTCTGGTCAGCAAAAAAATAAGGCTCCAGTAAGGAACATGGAAACTGAAGTACTTGACTTGCAGAGTTTAAAGGGGTTGTCTCACTACAAGGATTGTTTTTTATGTTAAAGATCTTGCAAAAACAAGTCACTATGTAATATGTGTTCATTAACAGTGTCCTACCTATCCCCTCTTGTATGGGCTGCATCAGCTCCTCAGGTCCCTATAGCTACAGACCTGTTTGATGTCTCATGATAGGCTGCCAGCGCTGGTCGCTATAGCTACAGACCTGGCTTCTACTGCAGCCTAGTAGAAGCCAGTAAACACGCCCCTGAATTCAAAATGAAAGCAAGAAAACACAACTGAGGGAAGATGAATCAATGAAGTGAGACAACCCCTTTAAGTCAATGAAAAAAAAATCCCTTTGGATGGATATTTGAATAGATATTAGGACAAACATGTGACAATCAGCTAGCTGGTTACCACATGTCTGTCCCAATATCCTTTTTTGGACTATGTTCACTTTTGTAATATGATTATTCAATAAAATCATTTTTTTCATGCATATATATGGGATTTTGCTCACTTGCAACATATTTTTTCTACGTACTAATCTGTCTCCTTTGAAGTATAGTGCCGATTTCAAGTGAGCTGCCCAGAAGGGTGTTACGCCCAAACTTCAATTCAGGGAAGTGTCTGGGGCTCTGGCTAAAAACATCATATGGAGTGGAAAGCACCGTTTGCTTTCAGTATTTTAGCTGAATATTTTCATACAATTCTGTCTCTGAGCTCCTTGGGCAGACCTGTGAGTTGTTATATAGACAGGTATGTGCCTTTCCTAATCAAGTCCAATCAGTTTAATTAAACACAGCTGGACTCCAATGAAGGAGTAGACCATCTCAAGGAGGATCAGAAGGAACTGGACAGGATGTGAGTTAAATATGAGTGTCACAGCACAGGGTCTGACTACTTAAAACCATGTGTATTTCAGTTATTCTTGTTAAATATATTTGCAAAAATATCTACATTTCTGTTTTTCTCTTTCAAGATGGGGTGCAGAGTGTACATTAATGAGTAAAAAAAATGAACTTTTTTGATCTTACCAAATGCCTGCAATGAAAGAAAGAGTGACAAATTTTAAGGGGTCTGAATACTTTCCGTACCCACTATACACTGATCAGCCATAACTAAGCTAATTACATTGATTATCATTACAATGGCTCCTGACCAAGGGTGGAATATATTAGGCGGCAAGTGAATAGCCAGCTTTCAAATCATGTTTTCTTTTGCATCATGCGGACATCAGGGTAGATGTCTGTCACTTACATAGTGACTATCATAGCAAATACCATTTGGCCACAACATGTGAATGTAGCCTTACATGAATATTCACACGTGTTAGAACACTCATATGATCAATTCTATAGATTTGACATGATTTGGAAAGGCACTTGTTACTCTACATAACATCTCACATTCCACAGTGCATGTCAGAGCAAACGCAAAGCCATGAAAAGTCTGAAACTTGAAAACAACACAGGATTGTGTCAAGGTCCATGTGTGGAATAACGTAAGACTCCTCTTAGAACTGGACGCCAAGTCAATCTAAGCAATTAAGTAAAGAAGAGCCCGGGTCAAAGACGGGACCAAGAACCTGATGGTCACTTTTTTTTTACGGTCAATTTTCTAGAACCTACCTTAAGGACAATGATAACAGAAAAATGACCCACGCATAAGTCAAAGCTGCTCCCTAATATCTGCAGCATTGTCTTTGTAGTCGGATGAGATGATTTTCACATTAAGTGGATGCATTATTGCCTTCTTTGGAAATATTTATGGAGGTATGACTTTTTGATTCCTATCATTCTGGCAATTGGATTTAAAGTAGTGACTATTATTTACAGTCACAATACCGCGTGAGGTCTGATAGGCAAGATTGTTTATGTTATCCTATGAATATCCTGGGATCTCCCTGCATTGGGCGCACTATTGGTGGTAACTTCAGCAACTGTGGACCACTATTTTTGGAGACTACAATTTATCATACACGAATATGTTTGGCTATGATATCGTATCCTAAACAAACCAGTTGTTTGTTTTTAATAATTGTTTCATACACCCTTTTTCTCCCTCCTTTTCATCTTCGGAGTGATGTGACAACTTTATGCATTAGCTGTACCCTCATGTCCCCTCAAAATAGTCCCCTGAGGAAATCCTGGTACTAACTGGGGAGGATTGAAACATGTTGGGACATATGCTTATGAGGGATTGGCAGGGCTGAGTTTAGCAGGAGGGATAGGTTCCTGACGGGAACCAGGGCTGTGGAGTCAGAGTCGTTGAGTCGGTGCCTATTTTGCAGGAGTCGGAGTCATCATAAAAGGGACCGACTCCGACTCCCAAAATATATAATAATTTGGTCCAGTTAGTTTGATACAGTGCAAAGAGCAAGAGGAATTGGGTCCGTCCAGTGCTACTGCTCCCATATCTTCAGCCTCATCACATGAGGAGTGTAATTGATGACATGGAGCCGGCAAAGCGCTGTCCCCGGGGAAAAGATTCTGCTCCCAGGGCAAACAGATTTCAGCAAAATTTTTCACATGTTTTCAAAGAAGTAGAAAAGTTCAACCATTCATCAAAACGGACTGTGGCTGAAGCAATTCCTTTATACCCTGACATTGTTAGAAATGTTGCCCCTGTGGTCACCACTTTGCCCCCAACCCAAGTTGGTGTAGAGAGGCCGTTCTCTAGCCTGGAAATAATGAGATCAGATGTGAGGTCATGTATGCAGGATCTGATGGAGGCAATACTATTTCTGAGAACAACTTCAGAGACTCCACAAATGTTCCTGCAGTGTATTGCATTTACAATTATTTTGTGTTCTAAAGTTGTATCCAATAAATCTATTTTACACTGACAAGCAAAATGGTAACAATGTTTTGAACTTGTGACTTTCAGGCTCCGTATCTCACTATCTCTACAGCTTTGTACATGAGGCTACTGTAATTTTATATACAGTCATCTTATTGATCTTATACATAAATTTGACTTCCAAGTATTTAGCATCTGCTTAGTTCTGCAGATTCTTTCCTGTAACTGCATTGTTACTGTTTTGCTCCTAAAAATCAAAATGTTAATTTGTATTATTTTCTTAGTATTTGGTAAATCCACCTTTGGCTTTCAGCACTGCCTGAATCCTTCTGGGCTCTTGATCAGATTCAAGCACATCTTGACCAAAATCTGATCCTAGGTCTCTTCTACACATTCCCAATGTTGGTGCAGACTGGACTTGGATACAAATACAGCTTTTTCTTCAACTCTACCCACAAGTGTTCCCTAAATAGCTTGATTATTGTATCATGAGGTGATAAACAGCCTGATGTTACCACTTTACTACAGTAATCACTTAAACATGCGCCGTGTATGAGGGAGTCAGGAGTCGGAGGTTTGGGAAATTGAGGAGTCGGGGCTTTGGCTTGCCGACTCCACAGCCCTGACGGGAACGCCCTTATTGGGGCGATTTTTCCGCTTGTATTAGGTTAGGGCTATTTAGTCTTTGTTTAGGGTTAATAAGTGTAAGTTTTTGTGCATATGTATGTGATAAACGTGTTTTTTCGGCACATGTACTTTTTATAAGTAGTTGATTAAAGGTTTAATTTTATATTCCCTATCTGACTTGTTGCTCCCTAAGGACACTACCTATCAGGCCTTTATAGAACAGTGGCCAGACAGAAGCCACCTGCTCGAGAGCAGTCTAGAATTCAGAGTGAAGCAAAGAATCAACTTCACACAGGACAAGAGCCCTAAACGCAGAGCCAAGTCAAGACAAGAGTGGCTGCAGGACAAGCCTGTGACTGTAACTGAATGTCCCAGCAACACCTCAAACTTGAATTCAATCAAACATCTGGAGAGACATGAAAATAGTCATGCGTCAATGCTCCTCATCCAACATGACAGCACTTGAGTGAATCTGCAGTAAAGGGCGGACAAAATCCCCAAAGAGGTTCAAATATTTTTGTACTATTGATATTTCAGGTTTTTTTTATTTTCAATAACTCTCCACACATTGTGTCATTAGGGGATAATCTGCGTAGACTGATTAGAAAAGGTGAGGTCAGAATATTTTCTAAAGCGTTATCATCATCTTGAAGTTTAAGAATCTTCAGCATATCTATAAGTGGCCTTCGCTAAATAGCTAGCACTCATATTCGGTACTTACTCCAGAGTGTATATAATAAACCATAAACCCCACCTTCATTGGAACTGGTTGGGGACTGCATTCTGTCTGTGGCTCATCGTACTCCCTGTCACTTCACTGGTTACATGAGAATCTGATAATCGGTTGACACCTAGGCTTGCCGTAACACTACAAATATAACAAACGGAAAAAGTTTCATGAGGAATCAATCCCAAGCCTCAGAAAGGCCAGACAAGAAAAGATATAAAAATATAACGACCACAATCAATATAAATATGCCCTTCACTATCAATTAAAGGGGATGTATCGCTTCTTTAGTTCGGCTGATTCATACTGCTCTCAGCTTCTCAACTCTGTGAATGCAGGGGCGTTTCTTCCCCTCCCAGCTGGGTGACATCATCCCCCCTTCACTGTTCAGGCTGGCTCCTGAGACTCCTCCCCCCCCTCCTCTCTGAGTCCACATGTCACTGTGTCTCTCCCTATCAGTCTTATTTTGTAAGAGCTGTATACATACCACAGGCTGCATTCAATCTAGCCTGAGCACTGATCTCTCCTCTCACAGCTGAAGATTTGTTACAGCTTTCTATGAACGGCACAGATCTCCCTTCTATGCAGGAGAGACTGGGATCGACACACAATTGTGCTGTTTCCTGACTGCAGAAGCCCTGTTATTATGTTTCTTCTGGCTGTGCAGAGTGAAAATGTGCCACTCCCTTACTTTGAGTGAAAGGCAGGAATGCAAGCTCCATGAATGCGACCGGGGGCTGAACAGAATGTAAATGAGCTCTCAGCTAGTGAAATGCAAGGAGGAGGAATCCGACCAGGACTGGATATCAGTGTAAATAAAAACAGAAGATAAGGAAAACTGTGATAACAAGACAGCTTTGCTAATGACATCCAATTGCAAAGTTACTTGTTTTCACTGTCCCCTTATTCTGAAGACCATTCAATGAAATGATACAACCCCTTAAAATAAAACAAATACCTCAATATCAAAGCTGAGTGGTAAAACCATGATATGTCACCAATAAGTAATCTATGCATTCTTGAAATGTGTAAACACTCTTGGTGTAAGGCTACGTTTACACGGCATCTTTGGAGGGCATATTTCGGCGCATAATTGTTCTGCAATACGCCCAAAGTAAGCTCCACAAATATGGTAATTCATAGCTGCCTTTGAGAGCTATGATTACCTGCCGTTTTCCCCTTCACATATTACACGCTGGGAGAAAGAAGTGACATGTGCCTTCTTCCTGTTGCTTACACACTGGGGAGAGTAATAGTCTATGGGAGCAGGCATAGAGTGTTTTAGAAGCGCATATTTCTAAAACACCCGGCATATAGTGGCACGTAAAGTACGGGCCACTGTATGTCCTAAAGATGCTGTGTGAACTAACCCTAATATTGTTGAGTTTAATAAACTATATAGAGTATATTTTGAGTATTGAGTCATACTACCTGCTTTGATAGCGCCAATCACAGTGAAAGAAGACATTGAAATCAACAAGGTGTGTTCATGTGTTTGGAGTAATGAGAGAAAACACAAAGACCTGTTAGGCTGCATTTACACGGCAAAGACCAAATACCGGTTGGATTCTCTGACCGGGATTTGGTCTTTGTTTGGCTTTTCTCTGTGGTTTGCGGATTCAAGCACTCCCCCTTCGCACCCACATGTTCATGTTCTGTCCCAAAACCGGACAGAAGTATGAAAAGCAGTGTAAAAAACTGTCCGGTGGAAAGACCAACAAGCAACGCAGTTATTTGGGGGGAGTGGTGCCTGTCGGTTTTCAGACGTTTGTAAAACAGCAAACCATCTGAAAAAGCTACAAACAACCTGTGCCGTGGGGACATGGCCTTAGGGTGCTTTCACACAGAGCAGTTTTGGTGCAGTTTTAACTGTGCTCCAATTAAACTGCCATTATTAACAGCGAGCTTCGATCCGTTGTCTAAATTGTTCAGAAAGGTGTTTCAAGTGAGTAATCAATTTGACGTCTTGTGGAGTAAATCACTGTCCAAACTGTTTAGATAAGTGAAAGAAGCTCGCTGGTAATAAAGGCAGTTTAATTGGAGCGCAGATAAAACTGCACAGTGTGAAAGCACCCTACCTAGTCACACGGAGTATTGCAGCGTAATTTCGCCCCGCAAATGACCGTGTGACGTAGCGGGGGATGACGTGGGCGGCATTTCCTGGCATAGACATAGTCACACTAGCGCGCGTATCAGCGTTAAAGTGACATGTCAATTATCTCCCCGACCCGCAGGCGGGGAAGAACTAATCCATAGTTCTCTATGAGACAATTAGAAGCCGATTTCACTCGCGCAATCAGCCGAATTAGCCATTTAAGCCGTGTAAAGCACCCTTATGCAACAGAGACAAAACAATGTTGCAAAAATGGATCCCGAGTGTAACCCTAGTATGTCAGGATTTTAATGTTAAGCTATGTCTCCACAGGACTGGTTTCAAGTTGGATTTTAAAGGAGATTCAGTATTTAGAATCCTCCAAAATCCGACAGTAAACCATCCCCACAGCCTTCATTAGAAAATCTGAGCTGTTGTCTGCAAAGCTCAGCTATTCTGAGGTTGGATCCGAAAAGCAGAGATACCTGAAATCCCAAAGTCGCAGTAAAAATCCGCGGCAATAAACGAAAGCCGACTGTAAAATACTTGTCACATTCTTATTCGAATCCGAGCCGTATTTTACACTCTGACGTGAACGCAGCCTTAAAGGGGTTGTCTCGCTACATTGATTCATCTTACCGCAGACCTTGATTCACTTTGAATTCAGGGGCGTGTTTACTGGCTTCCACTAGGCTGCAGTAGAAGCCGGGTCTGTAGCTATAGCAACCAGTGCTGGCAGCCTATCATGAGACATCAAACAGGTCTGTAGCTATAGGGACCTGAGGAGCTGATGCAGCCCATACAAGAGGGGATATCTAGGAATAGGTAGGACACTGTTAATGAACACATTTGGCAGAGTGACTTGTTTTTGCAAGATCTTTAACATAAAAAGCAATCCTTATAGTGAGACAACCCCTTTAAAATGAAAGCCGGATTAATCTTTCGATATTTTGGGTGCTAGAAATGCTTCCCTTTCTGCTTACTGGAACTGATGTACATGTAATTCACTATCTGGAATGCAGACTTCTCTAAGGTCTATGCATTACTGATACACTGAATTTTACTTTGCAACTTTCTAAAGTAATAAGCCGTTTCCTGATTTCTCTGCGAGTTGTTTACACTGGGTTGGAGTGAAAGGTAGTGTCCTAACTTGTGAGTAAGTGTGGGTGAGGTATGTGTCCCTGATGTATGTTGGACCCTGCCTCCCCTACTTATGAATAGGGTGGAGTGTTTAAGTTGAATGAGACCCTGTGTTCCTTGTTTCTCTAATCTCACAGACAGCTGTCCAGCCTGCTCCGGGGGAGGACTTGGCTAATTAGACGATTCCGGGAATGCTCGTTAATAAAAGCACAGTGTCTTTGGGGCAGCAGCTATTTTGCTTTTACTCTAGTCTTATTCCTTAGATCAAACAAGAAGCACACTTAGCAATTAAGTGGTGCGGACTCAAGTGTCCCTGTCATACTAATCGATAAGATGGTAGAATTCTTCCTAATGTGTGAACATCTACACTGTAAGGCTACGTGCACACAGCAATTGTAAAATACCGTCAAGTTCTGTTATAGAACCTGACCAGTATTTTACAATCAGTTTTCTTTTTTTTACAGCTTTTTTTGCACGGATTTTGCAGTCAGTTTCTGGATTTCAGCCGACCCATTTTTGTATTAAAATGCCCCGTCGGACAAACAAGCTTTTGCAAGTCCCAGAACAAACCTTTAATTCAGACCATTTTTTATATGTATGTAAAATATCAAAACTACTGCATAAAAAAGTTTTTTGCCATCATCTGCTTCAGCCCTACTGCCCAAAGTAACCAAATAATGTACCTGTGCAGACAAGGCATCCAAAAAAGGCCAGACTTTCCACTTTAGAGAATAGACATAGTACAACAAAATGTACTAACCTCTTAACACTGCAAAAATAATAGCACTAAGATTGCAGGGGTTCAGCAACATGATTGTCGCTGTCTCACCAACTGCAGAACACCTGCCATGACTGGTTTTTCAGATTTCAGCCATATAACCGCTTCACAACATGGGGTTTTTGTACATTTCTCACCTCTGTCACGAAGAATAATTTTAACACTTTTGCTGTGTACAAAAAAAAAAATCTAATTACAAAGTGAAAAAAAAATCATTTTGTCTCCACATTCTCTGGCACATCACACCCTGTACTTTATTCAACACAAGAACCTGCATGTAATTTTGCATCAAACTTTACTGTTATTTTTCACTAAAAGTTTCTGAAAAATTCATGTTTTTGGTTAAAATACAGAAATTAGATGCATCACATCTACTAAAATGAAAACTTTACGCTTACTAAAAGCTGGTTTAGTTTATGCCAGTAAGAAATCTAAACAAGCTTGTTTGCTGCTGATAAGACACAGCAGGGAGTGACGTGATCACCCCAACCATCGCTGTCAGAGCACAGAGAGATGGTCAATAACCTAGGCAAGCATTTGTACACAAGCAGGAGAAGAGAACTGCTCTAGCTCTGAAAGCAAGTAAAATGCATTTGGTAATACTTTCTTTACATTACCTGTGTAATGTACATGGGTTTTTAAAGCTGAACAAGATGTGGTGAGAAAACCCCTTTCCAATGATTTTTTAGGAGAATAAAAAAAAAACCTCCTGCCTGGGAAAAAAAACTGCTGGGAATAATAACAAAATAACTATTGATGTGAGCAATAGATAATTGTTATTATTCCCAGGCAGAAGGCTCCTGCCTGACACTGTTCCTGTACCACCGCTAGTCCTTTAGCAATGATTTAACATTCATCACTTACATATCTGGGAGCCAATTACTGGCCTTAGGGGGCATTGTTCGCATACATGGCACCTCTGGGACCCTTTTCTTGAGAATAGGTGTCCCCTTACCCCCCTTCTTGTTTGTGCCATGGCATGTTTGGCTCTCTAACTTCTATGGGAGTTCTGTGTACAGTCAAACAGGTGTGCTTGCCTTGCCACTTCTCCATTCGCTGCAGCCGTAGCACAAACGTGGACATTCTTAAGATACATGCAGGTTCGAGAGGGGAGACCCACATCTATCAGAGATTAATAGCAAATTCTGTTCATATGCACCTAATGACAGCAATACCAACTAAGCAAGTTCAAACTTAAAGCAGGGGTCTTCAAGTTGCGGCCCTCCAGCTGTTGGGAAACCACAACTCCCATCATGCATTTATATAATCTATAACAGTGGGAATGATGGGAGTTTTAGTTTCCCAACAGCTGGAGAGTTGTAGTTTGAAGACCCCTGACTTAAAGGTAGTAGTCCATTTTTAACTAATACCAATACAATTTGAAGTATTTTTATGAGGCAGGTGTAAATATGATCAACTTGGTGAGCCCTGATAACTTTCAGAGGAGAACTGATATTTTTAGCCTTTACATTCCTGTCCGTCAAATGGAGATGTTTAGGTTTATTTATGACTTAACATAGTGTAAGTACCCTGCAGTCACTCATCCCCCATCACCGGGGCGATCTCTACATTCCAAACAGTGCATCAGCGTTCTCATATCAATCTGTACTGCACAGCACAGCAAGCTCATGTAGATTGACATGTTCAACACTAAAGAAGATCTAGGAGATGTCAATGTGCCTGTAGGACTGCTGCTATGCATTTTACCAGTGGCTGGTGTTCTGTGTCTCCCGTTTGTTAAAGGGGTTGTCTCACTACAAAGATTGCTTTTTATGTTAAAGATTTTGCCAAAACAAGTCACTTTGCAATATATGTCCATTAACCGTGTCCTGTCTATTCCTAGATATCCCCTCTTATATGGGCTGCATCAGCTTCTCAGGTCGCTATAGCTACAGACCTGTTTGATCTCTCCTGATAGGCTGCCAGAACTGGCTTCTACTGCAGCCTAGTGGAAGCCTTTAAACATGCCCCTGAATTCAAAATGAAACCAAGAAAACAGGACTGAGGTAAGAAGAATTAATGTAGTGAGACAACCCCTTTTACTTCCCTCTCTGGCTTTAGGATGGGCATTCATACAATATGAAGAGCTATCTAAATTGACCCTATTGCTTTTTTTTATATGAATAGCTATCTATGCTGCCATTATTGCTTTATTATGAAGGAGTCCCCAGGTGAAGTGTACCAGATCACTGCATGCTAGCCATGATATTTCAAAGGTAACATTTTGCTGTGAACAAGGCATCTACGGGCATCCATTAGAAGGGTCTTATGTGGAGATGTGGAACAGAATTTCACAACTAAAAGCATTAAAAAAAAAAAAACACAATAGCGCTAGTTTAGAAGAACTGCTTAAAGGGGTTGTCTCACTACTTTGAGTCCTATTTTATTGATTTCATTTTTTAATTCAAGTATTTAATGGCATTGGCTACTACTGGCCTACAGTGATGAGATGCTGAGGACACCTGGTCTATAGCTATAGTACCCAGCCTATCAGGAGAGATCAAACAGGTCTGTAGCTATAGTGATCTGGGAGCTTATGCAGCCCATACAAAATGGAATATCTAGGTATAGGTAGGACACTGATACAGTTACATGGTTAGTACGGTTGAAAAAAGACATATGTCCATCAAGTTCAACCAAGGGTGGGGAAAATGGGAAAATGTGAGTAAAGGTAGGGAAGTAAGGAGTTTAAGCCTAGTTTCCTCTACTGATGAAGGCTTTGAAACCCATAAGGCAAGAACCAATCTGCTCTAGGGAAGATTTACTTTCTGATCCCAGAGTTGCAGTCAGACTGGATCTAGAATTTTATATGGCTACATATGTATTAATATTCTTTAGTTTCAGGTAGTTATCTAAGCCTTGCTTGAAACTCACAACTGTTCCTGCTGTGACCAGCTCCTCAGGCGGCTATTCCACAGATTTACAGTTCTCGCAGTGAAGAACGCTTTTCTCCTCTGGAGACTGAATCCTTTTTCTCCAGCCGAAAGGAATGTCCTCTTGTCTTTTGAGGGGTCTGTTATTGGACACATACTGCAAAGTGACTTGTTTTTTCGAAATCTTTAAAATAAAAAGCAATCCTTGTAGTGAGACAACCCCTTTAGTGCAACAAAAATCCCATTCAAAACACACAGTCAATGGAAACAGCCCTTTTGCACATACTATTGGCATGCATTCATATTTTCTTGGGGATGTTATCGTGGCAACTTTTGCAAAACTAAGATCAAAAAAGCACAGTTAAACACAGTCTTCAACACAGGGCTACAGAAACCTTTTGAAGATACATATTTAGGGCGACACAATATAAATTCGCCTTCACCATTTTCTTGCCCTATTCTATAATGCATAAACAGGCATCAGGCCAAACCTGACACAATGTGCGCCAGATGACACATTTTAATGCACCAAATTTTGGTGCAAAACCGCCGTACGAAGTTTGGCACATAACACTCGCTGCGCCAATTTTGAGTGTTTTGTGGCAAAAATGTTTGGCGCAAACGAAAGGCAACATCTGGTGTCATTTCAGCCCAAAAACTGGCGCAGCTCTGTTCTCCCGATGGTTAAGCAAGCACACTCCAAAAATTAGGCGCATTTTGCGGCGTTCATAGCACTTTGTAATGCGCCTGAGATTGGGGGCGTTCTGGAGGCGTGTCACACCACAACCGTATGATTCTACACATTTATGACGGGAGCATGGCAAAACTAGGCACATTACTGTTGGAATAGGCAGACTAAGTTAAAAGTGGTTTACCTGAGCCCGAGTTGTCATAGTGGAACTAGAAAGCGCTAAATCTATGACCCGCAGTAAAACAGGTTCATAAATCCAGGCACATTACTGCTGGAACAGGTAGACCAAGTTACAAGTGGTGGTTACCAAAAAAGGCAAATCAGTTTGCTCCAATAGTGGAAATACTAGAAAAAACGCTAAATCTATGATCCGCAGTAGAACAGATTAATAGATTCAGGCGCATTCCACACTACTAATGCGCACAAAAAAATTAACATCTGGGCGACAACATTCATACATGTCGTCTTTAGTGTACAAGTACATCTTTTAGGCATAGATATCGCAACATACAGAAAGACCACCAAAGCTTATATGGCAGTGCACAAAGGCAGAGTGGTGCAGTACTAAGCAGCCCTGCACTCTGCCATGTTAATTATTATTATTATTATTATTTATTTTAAAGCGCCATTGATTCCAGGGCGCTGTACATTCGAGGGGGTTACATACATAACATGTCAAACGAGTACAGTGATAAGTTGTAATGACAATTGGCACGACAGAGGGAGAGAGGACCCTACCCGCGAGGGCTTACAATCTACAAGGAGGGGGGAAGAGACAGGAGGTGAGGGGCAGACATGTCTGTGGAGGAATTTAAGTGACAAGTTTAGTGAAGGTTATGGGCAAGCCTGAAGAAATGGGTTTTCGGGTTGCTTTTGAAGCTGGTGAAAGTGGAGGAGAGTCTGATGTGTTGGGGCAGTGAGTTCCAGAGTGTGGGTGAAGCACGGGAGAAGTCTTGGAGACGGTTGTGTGAGAAGCTAAGGGGAGAGCAGAGGAGAAGGTCCTGTGAGGAGCGGAGAGTGCGTGGGGGGAGATATTTGGAAATTAAGGGCAGAGATGTATGGAGGGAGAGAGTCATGGAGAGCCTTGTAGGTCAGGTTAGTAGCTTGAAATGAATTCGCTGGGCAATGGAAGCCAGTGAAGGGATTGGCAGAGGGGAGAGGCAGAGGAGTAGCGAGGAGAGAGGTGGATAAGACGGGCGGCAGAGTTAAGGATGGATTGGAGGGAGCGAGGGTGCTAGCTTGGAGGCCTCTGAGAACGATGTTGCAGTAGTCTAGGCGGGAGATGACAAGGGCATGGACCAGCATTTTTGTAGTGTCATAGCTGAGGAATGAGCGGATGCGAGAGATGTTTTTCAGGTGGAGGCGGCAGGCAGAGGTGAGGGTTTGGATGTGTGGTTTGATAGATAGAGCAGAGTCTAGGATTACCCCGAGGCAGCGGACTTGCGGGACCGGTGAGAGTGTAGAGCCGTTGACTATAATAGAGAGATCAGGGGCAGGGGTAGACTTGGATGGTGGAAAGATGATGAGTTCTGGTTTCTCCACATTTAGTTTTAGGAGACGTGATGAGAAGAAGGAGGAAATGGAGGACAGACAGTCAGGGTTCCGGGAGAGTAGAGAAGTGACATCTGGGCCAGAGATGTAGAGTTGGGTGTCATCAGCATACAGGTGGTAATGAAAGCCATGTGAGGCTATGAGCTGACCAAGACCAAGAGTGTAGATAGAGAAGAGTAGTGGACCCAGGACTGACCCTTGGGGGACACCGACAGAGAGACGCCGGGTGGAGGAGGTGGAGCGAGAATGAGAGACGCTGAAAGTCCTATCAGTGAGGTACGATGAGATACAGGAAAGAGCCAAGTCTGTGTTGACGCGGGAGGAGAGTATGTGTAGCAGGAGGGAATGTCGACAGTGTCAAAGGCAGAGGACAGGGCTAAGAGGAGGAGCACAGAGTAGTGGCATGAGGCTTTAGCAGTTTACTAGATCATTAGTGACTTTGGTTAGGGCGGTTTCGGTGGAGTGTGGGGTCGAAAACCCGATTGTAGTGGGTCAAGAAGACAGTTGGAGGAGAGGGGGGAGGACAGCTGAAGATACATTGCTGCTCGAGGAGTTTGGAAGCAAAAGGGAGCGTGAGATGGGGCGATAGTTGGGCAGAGAAGAGGGGTCAAGGGTTGTTTTTTTTAGGATTGGAGTGATAGTAGCATGTTTAAAGGCGGACCGGAAGACCCCAGAGGTTATTTATAGGTTTAAGATTTGGGTGAGGTAATGAACCCTAAGGCCATGTCCCCACGGCTCATAACGGAGAAAACCCGCCCCCCCCCCCCTCCCCACGACCGTGTGAACGGCACAAAAACTGGACAAATACCGGTTGGATAAAGCGACCGGTATTTGTCCTGTGTCGTGGGGACGCGCCTTAAGGATTCGGATTGAAAGTACATAATTTTCACAACCAACCCGCAGCCAACCCACAGCGAAAACTTCAACACAACTCTGCCCCAAATCAGGCGGACTCTGTGTGGATATGTTGCTCAGTTTTTTTAATTTTCTTGCAGATTCTTAGAAAGAAAAACAAAACTCGATGGTTTTGAAGTCCCCCTGTATAGATCTTGCTACAGATCAAACAGTAACTCACAGCAAAAGCAACACGATATTACTTTCGGATGTCACTGCAGTTTTTCTTCCCCATTGAAACCAATGAAGGAAATCTGTAATTTAGCCATGCTATTTCCACAAAAGAAATGTAACCTCTTCCCACCACAAAGGTTTTATTAACAACACATTTATTCTTTCCTCTCTGCATAATGTTTTATCTCCGTCTACAGAATCCTTCCCTGACCAGTAAACAAACACCGTTGCTAAGCCCATGTAAACCAGCCCGTTCTCTAAAACCGTAGCACTTTGCCAATAGTAACCAAGGACGTACATCCTTAGATTTTTGGTCCCCACATTTTCAACTATGATCTTCATAGTGAGACAACCCCTTTAACTTGTGTGAACTTGCCCTTAAATCACTATATTATTGCACATAAGTATGAACATAGAAAAACCTAAAAACCATTATTCTGTACACAGGTATGTACAGGAAAGAACAATCAAATGGAGAACCCCATTTTTCTATCTAAAAACAGAATGATGACTATTAATAACGACCCTTTTAGAGAAATAGCACACTCCTAGGGGCAGATTTATCAATAGTGTCTTACTTTTAGACAGTGTGAAGTTAGACTAGACAGTCTTACAATGCACCACATTCATCATAGTGTTTATAAATCTGGTGCAGGTTACAACTGTCAGGTCTAACTTTGTATCACCTATAAGCTGACTGACTTTTAAGCCAGAAACTTAGACAAAAATCGGGCGCATTTTTTTGTCACATTTAAGCCACGCCTTCTTTCCTGCAAAACCACGCCCATTTTTACGAGGCCCCCCCCCTTTGTCGGACGAGGCGCAGAAGTGCCTAAAACTGTCTAAAAACACATAGTAAATGTGGTGTAAAGCTTGTTAGACATTATTTTTGGCGCAAATTGAGCCAGAATTCTGGCGCAACAGCCTTGGTAAATCTGCCCAATTGTTTTAATCCCAGTTGTCCTCTTGTAATTATTACAGACAGATAATTAGAAGCTATGTCTACACCGCAAAGGCTTTCCGTCGTATTTTTAGTGGATTTAGTATTTGGAAACCACTGAAAATCCGATGGAAAACCGTTCACATAAACTTAAATACAAAAAAAAAATGAGCTGTAGCCTACACAGGTTGTTTTTTTTCCGGTTTTTGAAACATGTTGTAAATCCCGCCGGAGTCCGGCAGAAAATGTAATCTTGAAGTATATGTAAAACGTCGGGCGGGTTTTTGGTGCATCTTTTTTGCGCAGATCTGCTGAAAAGCCGGCCAATGGTTTAAACAAGGCATATTTATTTAAAAACCAGTGAAACTGCCGAAAAAAAACACCCAAAAAACCTCAACAAAAAACTTAAATCCACCCAAAAAAAACTGGTCGGAAACCCAGCTGATTCGGACAAAAAATGACAAAATACTTCGGTTCAAAGCGTTTTTTAGGAGATGGCTTCAGATGAGCTCCTATGCAGTGTAGACCTAGTCAAAACCAATCAAAATTCTACTTTAAAATAAAGTTACTATCAGTCAAAAATACTCATTTAGTGTAAATAAGGTTTAGGGCCTTAGAAAGTGCCTAAACCTTATTTACACTAAATGAGTATTTCTAAGGCCCTTCCCAGAGCAGAGAACTTTGGATGGAGACATCAGGAACCACTAGGCCAAGGTCTATTTATGTAGACTTCCATGCATTCAGACCAATGATTTACACATGCAGAGAAAGCATCAGTCCACACAATGCATGCTGTCTGTAGCCCCATGAGGGTTTTTTTTTTTATATTATTTTAGGGCACACATGGATCTTTGATTACTTTTTAATTTTTTGGGGAATGTGAGGCAACACAATTCTGACATTATATTTTTATAGGGTTCATCATGTAGGACAAATAATGTATTTTAATAGTTTGGAATTGTGGATGTCTATTATTCATTTCATTTATTATTTAATCCTGTTATTGTATATTACATATGTAAAATTGAGAAATGTTTATTGTGTTACTTATATTTTAAACTTTTATTCCTTTTTTTTTTTTTTACCTGATTATTTAGCCTTCTCTAGGGCACTTAATGACCAGGGTGCAATCACATACAATATACACTACACTGCAATACTAACGTATTAAAGTTTAGCGTACAAATTCCTCTAGCGTACAAATAATAGGAGGAATCGAAGATGGCAAGCCTAGGAGTTTCCATGATAACCAAACAGCACCCTGCAATCACCTTCTGGGGGAGCCAATTAGGTAGCGGAGTGGGGTACCCCCCACTCCTGTAAAATAGCTTAGATGCTGCAGTTTTGCTGACAGAGGCAAAGGATCATAGCTACTTCTGATCCAGACCACTGAAGACAGCTGGCACCCGGTGTATGAAGCAGTCTCAGCTCCTACAGCCACTTCATACTGCCTTCCTGGCACTATAATTTATAGTAACTCACAAAAATGAGTACACCCCTCCCATTTTTGTAAATATTGTGTGGTTTCATGAGACTACACTAAAGATATGACAGTTTGATGCAATGTAAAGTAGTCAGTGTACAGCTTGTATAACAGTGTAAATTTGGTGTGCCCTCAAAATTACTCAACACACATCCAGCAATGTCTAAACTGCTGGTAACAAAAGTGAGTAAGTGAAAATGGAGAAATTGTGCCCAATTTGCCATTTTCCCTCCATGTGTCAGGTGATTCATTAGTGCTACAAGGTCTCAGGTGTGAATGGGGAGCAGGTGTGTTAAATTTGGTGTTATCGTTCTCGCACTCTCATACTGGTCACTGGAAGTTCATCATGGCACCTCATGGCAAAGAACTCTCTGAGGATCTGAAAAAATAAATTTGTTGCTCTACATAAAGATGGCGGAGACTACAAGAAGATTGCCCACCCTGGAACTAAGCTTGGGTACACTGGCCAAGACCATATGAGTGTTGCCAGCATTGCTGCAGAGGATGAACACAATGAATCAAATTGGTCTGCATGGCTGTTGTCCCAGAAGGAAGCCTTTTCTAAAGATGATGCCCAAGAAAGAACGTAAACAATCTGCTAAAGACAAGCAGACTAATGACATGGACTACTGGAACCATAACCTATGGTCTGATGAAACCAAGATAAACCTATTTGGTTCATATGGTGTCAAGAGTATTTGGCCTTCTACGCCCCTAAATATGCATCCAAAACGCCTGTGAAACACTTCCCATCGACTGCCATGTAAAATCAGTGTCTCTTTTACACAATGCTGATTTTACTCCAGTATTTTATGGTGTGTGCTTTCCACCTGCAAAGAACTGACATGCCAACTCTATAGTACAGAGGCAGCAGTCCGCATCATTTCCTCGTTCATTCTTGGAAGCGCAGAATTTATAAGGAGGCAGCAATGCGCTGTCGGCACGGACCGTGTCCTTCTGAACATATCATCCTGTGAACGTCCCGTAAGGGCTTGTCCACACAGCAGTGAGCAAATCCCGATTCTGATTACAGAATCCAGCCGGTATTTTGACATCTTTTTGTGGTTTTGGGGCACAGTTCCGTCCATGGTTTGCGGTTTCGCCCGTCCCCATCAGCCATTGACATGTATATCTTCCTCACGAAAATCGGGCGGAAGAATGAACATGTTCTAAGTTTTTCAGACTGCTGGTGGAGAATCCGTGCTGCGGGGAGTGCTGGGGGAACGTTGCTTGTTGGTTTTCAGACGGTTTGTAAAACCACAAACAATCTGAAAAACCGACCAATAAGGTCCTGTTCACACGACAGATTTGGCCGCGGTTATGGCTCCGGGTTCCGATGTGGTTTTCGCGGCCAAACCGCACCCAGTTTATTAACATGGTTTCCTACTGGAAATCGTGTTAATATTCATACTCCGCGGGTTTCGCCGCGGCTTTGGGGCCGCGGCCTTGCCATGCGTGTGTGAGAACTCTCCTGTCAATTCTTGACAGGGAGTTCTCAGCGTGGCTGGCTCGCGGCGCGGTTTGCCCCCTGCCTATTAATTTGCATGGGGGCAAACCCTCTCCGCATGCCGTGCCCCAAGCCACGGCCCACGTGCGCCGAGACCACGCCCAGCGGCCGTGCCGCAAACCCGCATCGGGAGATGCGAGGTTAGGACAAGGTTTGGCCGCGGGCCCGTCGTGTGAACATGCCCTAAGAGCTTATTCCCACGGCAGGGTTTTCCCCTGCTTTTACAGATGATTTTTGGTTTTGATAACCGGGTGTCAACTTTTAAAATGGGCCGCTATGGAAAATCCGTGCAGCGGTCCCCACTACATGAATTGTCCGCCGGGCGATTTTTTACATCACCGGCGGTCCATAAAACATTCAACATGTTCATTCTGCCGCCCAGTTTTCGGGAGGAATATGAACATGTTAATGTGAAGGGGGGGGGGCGCAGAATCCACAAACCACAGAGAAAACCGTCCCCCTGAGGCCACGTGCACGGCCGCAAAGCAGAGCACTGCGCTGTGTGAACGGTCCCTAACCCTTGCTGTGGGGACAAACCCTAATTGTACATCAAAAGCCTGGTGTGTCCTCAGCCCAACAACCAGACCCCAAACAGCAGAACCTTCTGGAAAGGTCAGAGGTAAATAGACCTGAATGTGAATGAGCCCGTCGTATAGAACATTAGAGAGCAGCTTCTCCCGGCAGTGGCACCTGCGCAGCCTCATCTGCCTGCAGCCAGCGGCCTCCACACGGCAGCGCATTAGAGCTCAGCATCCGGGAGCTTGTACCTGTAGGAGCTGCACACAGGCCGCCTGTGCTGTGGAGCCCGCGCCGCACACCGACAAGTCACTGACCTCCGCTCCACAGCTCCCCGCTGCTGTCCGGGAGAGCCGTCTTGTCCCCGGGGTTCAGGGCGCGCTCACGATAGCTGCACTGTCAGCGGAGGGAAGCCGGTGCGCGCAGTGACGAGCGTCCCCGTCCCTCTAGAGAGCGGCATGTCTGCACAGCCATAGGAAGACGCCCCTGTGAAGTCTATGGAGGGAAGGGGCTTCTGCAGGTACACGACAAGCACATCCATACAGGAGAATGCAGAGGCCCCTCAGCAGCCAATGTTCATTGATTCCAGGACTAACATTGTCGGTCAGACCGTTGTATGTTGAGACCGTTGTGTGGGTTGGGGAACTGTTGTGTGGGCAGACCGTTGGGGCGGCAGCCCGTTGTATGTTGAGCCGTTGAATTTGAGGCCCGGGTTGTTTTGTGTGCGACCGTTGTTTGTTGGGGATGTTGTGGGTGTGCAGACCGTTGTGTGTTGGGACTTTTGTGTTAGGCCCGTTGTGTGTTGAGACGTTGTTTTATTGAGACTGTCGTGTGTTAAAGCCCTTTGGGTGTGTGTGCAGACCGTTGTGTGTGTGCAGACCGTTGTGTGTGTTCAGACCGTTGGTGTGCGGGACCTTTGTATTTTGAGGAATGTCGGGGTTTCAGACCGTTGTGTGTGAGGGGGAAACCCGTTTTGTGTGGGGGGGGCCAAGACCGTTGTGTGTGCAGACCGTTGTGTGTTGAGACCGTTGTGTGTGCAGACCGTTGTATGTTAAAAAAACTGTGTGCGTGAAAGACGTTGTAGTTGAGCCCGTTGTATGTTGAAAACCGTTGTATGTTAAACCCTTTGTGGTGTGCGAGTTGTGTGTGTGCGGGCCCCGTTGGTGTGTGAAAAGGGACCGTTGTGTGTGTGCAGACCGTTGTTGGGGTGGGCGGGGGGACCGTTTTTTGGGTTGGGGAACCTTTGTGTGTTCGACGTTTTGGGTTTGAGCCTGTTGTGTGTGCGGGGACCGTTGTGTGTGCGGGCCCGTTGTATATTGAGATGTCGTGTTTCAAAACCGTTTTTGTTGGGGGGCGGGGGGGGGGACCGGTTTGTGCGTTCGCCCCGTTGTGGTGCGGGGACCGTTGGGGGCGTGCAAAACCGTTGTGCGTGCGCCTTTTGTGTGTGCAAAACCGTTGTATTTTGAGACCGTTGTGTGGGGCGGGGGACCTTTTGTGCGTGAAACCCGTTGTGTGTCCCAGACCGTTGTATTTTGAGGCCGTTGGGGTGTGCGGGAACGTTGTGGTCCCAGACCGTTGGTTTTGCAGAGTTGTATTTTTGGACGTGTGCGTTAAAGCCCGTTGTGTGTGTGAAGACCTTTTGGGGTGTGTGCAGACCTTTGGGTGCGTCCCAGCCCGTTTTTGCGTGAAAGGCCCGTTGTTTGTTGCGGGACTGTTGTGTGTGCAGACCGTTGTGTGTGCAGACCGTTGTGTGTGCAGACCGTTGTGTGTGCAGACCGTTGTGTGTGTGTGCAGACCGTTGTGTGTGCAGACCGTTGTGTGTGCAGACCGTTGTGTTTTGCAGCCCGTTGGTGTGCGACTGTTGTTTTGGGCGGGACGTTGTGTGGAGAGGTTTGTGTGTGCAGACTTTTTGGGGGTGGGGGGGGGTTGCGGGGACTGTTGTGTGTGAGCCGTTTGTGTGAAAAGGGACCGTTGTGTGTGCAGACCGTTGTGTGTGCAGACCGTTGTGTGTGCAGACCGTTGTGTGTGCAGACCGTTGTGTGTGAAAGACCTTTTGTGGCAGACTGTTGTGTGTGCAAAACCGTTGGGTGTCCCGGACCTTTTGTATGTTGGGGAAGTTGTGTGTGCAGCCGTTGTGTTTGGGGTGCCCCCCCGTTTGTGTGTGGGGAAGCCCGTTGTGTGTGTGCAGACCGTTGTGTGTGGGGGGACCGTTTTTATGTTGAGCCGTTGTGCGTCAAAATTTTTGTATTTTGAGCCCGGGTTGTGCGTGCAGCCCATTTTGTGTGCGTGCAAAACCGTTGTGTGCGTGCGGGGACCGTTGTTTTGTTGTGGCCCGTTGTGCGTGCAGACCGTTGTGCGTGCGCCCTTTTGTTGTTGAGACGTTTGCGTGCGACTGTTGTAGGTGCAGACTGTTTTTATGTCCAGACCTTTTGTGTGCGTGCAAAACTTTGTGTGGGGTTGCAGAGTTGTGGTTGAGCCCGTTGTGCTTTTGCAGCCTATTGTTTTTTTGGGGGACCGTTTTTGGGGGTGGGGAAGTTGTTTTGTGGGGGCCCGGTTGGTGGCAGACCTTTGTGGTGTGCAAAACCCGTTGGGGTGGGGGGGTGGTTGCGGGTTTTGGTTTGCGGTGCAGACCGTTGTGTGTGTGCAGACCGTTGTGTGTGTGCAGACCGTTGTGTGCGTGCAGACCGTTGTGTGCGTGCAGACCGTTTTTTGGGGTTTGCAAAACCGTTGTTTTGCTTTGGCAGCCGTTGTGGGGTGAGACCGTTGTGTGTGCAGCCCGTTGAGGGGGGCAGATTGTGGTGCGGGGGAGGGGGGGGGGAAAACCCGGTAGTATTTTTTGGGAAGACCGTTGTGGTGCAGACTGTTGAAATTTTGAGCCCTTTGGGTGTGCGCAGCCCCGTTGGGTGCGCGGGGACCGTTGTGGGGCCCGGACCGTTTTTTGTGCGCGGAAGTTGTGTGCGCGGGCCGTTGTGTGGGCTGGGGGTTGGGTGTGTGCGGAGACCTTTGTGCGTGCAGACGGTTGTGTGTGCGGGCCCGTTGTGCGTGCGGGCCCGTTGTGCTTTGCAAAAGTTGTAGTTGAGGGGGGTTGTGGGTGGGACGTTGGGGGCGTGCAGCCCTTTGTGTGCGTGAAAGGCCGTTGTGTGCGCGCAAAACCGTTGTGTGCTTTGCAGACTTTTGTATGTTGAGCCTTTTGTGCGTGCAGCCCGTTGTATTTTGGGGGACCGTTGTGTGTGCAGCCGTTGTGTGCGGAGCCCTTTTGGGTGCGTGCAGCCCGGGGTTGTGTGCGCGCGGGACCTTTTGGTGCGTGCAGCCCTTTGATTTTTGGGGCCCGTTGTGTGCGTGCAGACCGTTGTGTGTGCAGACCGTTGTATGTTGAGACCGTTGTGCGTCCCCAAAAGTTGTGCGTGCGGGATGTTGTGGGGTTGCGGGCCCTTTATGTTGGGGACCGTTTGTGTGTCCCCGATTTGGGGGTTTTGCTAAACCTTTTTGGTATGTTGAGACCGTTGTATTTTTGAGCCCTTTTGTATGTTGAGCCCGTTGGGGTTTTGCGGGCCGTTGTGGGGGCCCAGACCGTTGGGGGTTGCGGGCCGTTGTGCTTTGGGGCCCGGTTTGTGCTTTTGCAGCCCCGTTGTATGTGCAGACCGTTGTGTGTGTTGAGCCCGTTGTTGTGTCCCCCCAACCCCCCCGTTGTGTGGGGCAGCCCGTTTTTTTGTTGGGGAACGTTGTGCTTTGCGGGACCGTTGTGCGGGAAAGACCGTTTTTGTGGGGCAAAACTTTTGTATGTTGGACTTTTGTGTGTGCGGGACTGTTGTGCGTGCAGACCGTTGTGCGTGCAGACCGTTGTGTGTGCAGACCGTTGTGTGTGCAGACCGTTGTGTGTGCAGACCGTTGTATGTTGAGACCGTTGTGCGTGCAGACCGTTGTGCGTGCAGACCGTTGTGTGTGCAGACCGTTGTGTGTGCAGACCGTTGTGTGTGCAGACCGTTGTGTGTGCAAAACCTTTGGGTGTTTTGCAGACCGTTGTTGTGCGGGGCCCGTTGTTTTTTTGGCCCGTTTGGGGCGTGCGGGCCCGTTGTGCGGCAGACCGTTTGTGGGGTGCGGGACCGTTTTTATTTGGGGACCTTTTGTGTTTTGCAGCCCGTTGTATGTTGGGGCCCGTTGTGTGCGTGCGGGCCCGTTGTGCGTGCAAAATGTTGTTTGGGGGTTGGGGGCCAGGTTTTTTTGGCCTTTGGGCCGGGGGGACTGTTGTATGTTGAGCCTTTTGTGCGTGCAGATGTTTTTGGGGGTTGGGAGAGTTGGGTGGGAAGACGTTGAGTTGAAAAAAAACCGTTGGTGTGCGGACCTTTTGTATGTTGAGACCGTTGTGCTTTGCGCCCTTTGGTGCGCTGTGCAGACCGTTGTGTGTGCAGACCGTTGTGTGTGTGCAGACCGTTGTGTGTGCGGGGCCCTTTTGTGTGTGCGGGCCCGTTGTGTGTGCGGACCTTTGTATGTTAAAGACCGTTGGGTGTGCGGGGAACCGTTGTTTTGCGTGCAGACCGTTGTGTGCTTTGCGGGCCGTTGTGTGCGTGCGGGGCCGGGTGTGCTTTGCGGGCCCGTTGTGTGTGTGCAAAACCGTTGTATTTTTGAAAATTGTTGTGTGGCAGGCCGTTGTGTGTGTGCACTGTTGTATGTTGGGGACGTTGTGTGTGCGGGCCCGTTTTGTGGTGCAAAAACCGTTGTAGGTTCAGACAGTTGTCTCCACATGCCGGGTTCTCAGGGTATAAAGCAGCAGGTACCTGTGCACGCCGCTTTTTAACCCCTTGGGGTGGGATGTACTCGGTTTGCACGTATTTTCCCCAGAAACCCTGGCAGTCCCCATTTAGCTCCCCCTTTTTTTTTTGGGGGCCCCAACATTTCACGCGGGGAAAATTACACTGTGAAATCATATCATTCAATGAGTGCTATGATCTTACTGTATTTGTGGGGCGTACTTCAGGTACACTACAGCACAATTATGCCCCAAAGTTTCCCCCCCACAAAAACGCCCTGTGAAAAAAACCCTTTTAAAGAAAGTTTCCCCACTGTGTATAAAATTTTTAAAAAATAAAAAAGGGGAAAAAATTTTAAATTTATCCCCTCTTTACTTTTTATCAAAAAATTTTTATCCTTTTGTATTTGCCCATTTTTTCTTAAACCCTACATTTTGTCAAAAAGGGTGGAGGGAAAAACGTCCTTTCCCATTGTTACCAAAGGTTCCCATAATTTGTTATTTTAGAAGAAAAAATGAGGAGACCCCGCCCTTCGGTGCTGCCGCAACCCGCTGCAAAGTTTCAAAAAGTATGAAAAAAAATTTTTGATATAAAATAAAGAGTTGATTTTAAAAATTTTTTTTCGCCCTTATTTATTGAAAAGTTTTCAGAAACGGAGCGGGGAACTCCGATATTGGCGATAAGAGAGGGAAAACACATTAAAATAAAGGGAAAGCTTTTTATATAAAACCCCCTTTTGTATAAAAACCCTTTGTTTCCTAAATTTATAAAGTGGGTTCCAAAGGGTGGAAAAGCGCCAACCTTTTTGGCCCCAATAAGTGCCTTTAAAATAAGCCAACTACTTGGGAAGGGATAAATTAGCTGGACAGTTCTTTAAAATCTGAAAAGGGCTTTTAAAAAACTATGATAAATTTTGGTGTATTGTGAGAATGTCTAGTTTTAAAAAAATACATTTTTTTAAGAGTTAGTATTGAAAATCCTCCCAAAATGTCCCCGAAAAAAATTGGCCCCACCACATGGGGCCCCAAAAAGCTGCTCTTTTTTTGGGACATGTAAAAAGCAGTACAGGACATGTTGTTTCCCCACTGTACTGTTTGAGAGGCTATTAGACCACCAATCTCATGCATTTCCCCCTACTTTTTAAATGAAAGAGCAAATATTGGACATGTAGTACCAAAATGTACTGTAGAGAGGGCTATTTGACCCCCAATCTCACTGCATGCACCTCCCCTAATACATGTTTAAAAGCAGTAAGAACATGTTGTAATGCACTTTACTGGAGAGAAAGGGGACTAAAAAGACCCCCAGGCGCTGCATGCACTTTTATTAAAACATGTAAGAGCAGTACCCAAAAACATGTAGTAATGCCCTGTATTGTAAAAGGGGGGTGCTTTGACCCCAATCCCCTGCATTTCACCTTCTAAAAAATGTAAGAGCAGTACAGGGGGATGTAAATAATGCCCCGTTTTTTGTAGAGAGGGCTATAGCCACCAATTTTCTGCATTTCACCCCCACTAATACATTTAAAAAGCAGTTTCGGCATGTAGTACTGCAATGTTTCTGTGTTTAGGTGGTAAATAGAAAAACCAAACACTGCATGCACCCCACTAATTTTTGTAAGAGCAGTTCGGACAAAGTAGTAATGCACTGTACTGTTTGGGAGGCACTTTCCCAGACCAAACCCAAAAACTGAATGCACCATAATACTTTTTAAGGCAAATACAGGACTTTAGTACCCCACTGTACTGTAGGAGACGTACTCACCACCAATTTATGCATGCCCCCTCAATAAAACATGTAAGAGCAGTACAGGACATGTATTACCACACTTACTGTTAGGAGGCGCTACTAGACCACCAATCATGCATGTACCTCCTAATAATGTAAGAGCAGTCCCGAAATGTAGTACGCAAATGTACGGGGAGAGGCCGCTACTAGACCCCCAAACTTGGGAGCATTCATAATACTGTAAGGCAGTAAGGGAATTTTTTGTAATGCACTGTACTGTAGAGAGGCACTACTAGACCACCAAAAACTGCATGCACCTCACTAAACTTTTTAAATTCTGTCCCCTCTTTGCTGCTACTAATACGATGCCCCCCCAAATTTAAAAGTAACTGCATTTTAATGTTTTGTCCTGGGTTGGGGGGGAACAATTTTTTTTCTTGGGATACTACAAATTGAAAACCCTTTTTCACTTCCCTAATAGCTCAGGGTTTATTTGGCTGAAAACCAAGCGAAAAGGGCACAGCCTTTAAGAAGATTTCCCCAAAAAAAGAGGGAAAATTTTAGAAAAAAAGGGGCTAAGGTAAGATTTAATTCATGTGGGGGAGACAAACCCTTTTTAAAACCCGCAGTTTTCACTTTGGCCACTAGGTTTTAATAATAGTCTAACACTTTCCCGTTTGTTGGGAAAACCCTTTTTCCCCAGGGCTCCCCTTTATCAGCACAGGCCCAAAATTTTCACTGGGAAAAAGGGGAAATATGTAGAGATAACAACGGTTTCCCCCATCAACCCAAAATTAGATTTTTCCCCCTTTTTTTTCTCACCTTCCCCGCATAGGGGGTTTATAGAAAGGCCCCCCCTATAGCGTCTAAGGGGGTTTTCTCCTGTTCACAGACTCCAAGTCCTGTAGCTGCCCGGGAAAAAAAGCTCTCATAATGTGTTAAAAGCATCTAAACAAGTGGAAGCCCCCCATATTTATTACAGGGCAACGAATGAAAAAAAATTTTAGTTAGAAAATAAAGACATTAAACAAAAAAGGGTTTTGTTCAGGGATTTGTTTTTAAATTTTTAAAAAAAAAATTTTCGAATAGATTCCTTGTTGGGAATTTGAGATATCTTCAATCCCCCCCGTTGCGCCGGGCGTCAGCTGCAGTGGGGTTGTATAAGTTTTAATTCTGGGGTGAACGTGGGAGAAAGAGGTGTCAGGCTTTGCAGACCTCCTTTCAATGGGGCGTTCCCCATGCCTGGAGGCTGTTCCCCCTCCCTCCCCCCGGCTCAAACCCTTTTAAAAGAAAACCTGCATTGTTTAAAATCTTTGTAGGGGAGCTGAAACTAACGAGTCCCGCAACGCACTAAAACTGAAAGATGAAGGGAAAAAGGACCAAAAACCCGCTGCAGTGTTTTAAAACTTGGGAAATTCAGGGGAAAAGGTTTGGGCCCCTGTAATTGCAAAAAAAGGTTAAACCCAAAAATTCAAACTGTTTTTCTAAAGTATTAAATTTAATTATTTTATGCAATTTAAAGTGAAAAATTTAAATTTTTTAAAAAAAATTTTTCGGGGATTATCTGATTTTTTTTTTTTTAGATTTTCTCTTACAGTTGAAAAAAAATTTAAATTTCAATAAAAAAAAATACCCGACCAAATCCATTCTTTTAGTGGGGAAAAAAAAACAAAATGTCAGTTTTATCAAAAATTTTTTTTCCCAAATGTTGAAGGTCCAGGGGGACGGGTTTTTTCCATTTAAAACAAGGGGGGGAGATTAATTTAAATTTTTCTAAAACTGAACCGTTCAAAGGGTTTGGTTTTTTGCTTTTTTGATAAATTGGGAGCATCTTTAGGGCTTCTTTTTTTCCCATCTACTAGTAGTCTTACTTTGCAGTAACAAAAAACATGGCAAAAATTTGAACCCCGTTAAAGATATGCCTCTCCTTGGGGAAAATCACGTTCCCCCAACTACAAAAATTTCCTCTTTCTAAGTGGGTCACAAAAAAATTTTAAAAACCCCCCCAAATTTTTGGAGGGGGGGGGGGGAAAAAAAAAGCTTCTTTTTTTTCCCAGGGGGGGGCATCAAAAAACAGGAAAGAAAGGGAAGGTTAATGCAAATCCTTTTGCTTTTTTCATGTCTCTAGGAAGGCAATGAAGCCCTCCTATCTGTGCGGATGTGGAAGTAAAGTAATAACCCGTTACACATCACTTCAATATCCACCATTTCACAGTTACATCACAAAAAATTTTTTCAAAAAAACCCCCGTTATCCCTCATTTTATTTTCACATTTTTAATATCCGTGGTATTTAAAACCCTTTTCACTTTCGCCCCTTTTTTGCGGTGGGGTTTAAAACCATACTATCTTTTTTGGCCTTTTTCACACAAACGTTTTTGGGCGAGGTTTTTTGAGATTTCCTGCCCAAAAAACCTCGTCCAAAACGCCCCAAATTCATTTTAAATTGATTCCTATGTTTAAAAACCCCGTTGTAGTTTTTACACAGGGCGAGGTTTGTACACGCTTCTTTGGAAGCAATGAAAAAAGAAGTGTCATGTCAATTCTTGAAGCATGTTGAAAGCGCGGTTTTAAGTGCGGTTATGGCGCGTTTTCGGCGCGGTTTTTGTCCTGGCTATTGATTTGTGTGGGTGAAAACCTCGTCCAAAACCTGATCCAATCTAAACCCAAAATACCTGATCAAAACCTCGTCAAAAACCTCGTCAGAAGAAGCGTGTTTCAGGCGAGGTTTTGATGTGGTTTGAACGAGGTTTTTGGCGAGAAAACGCTCCGAAAACCTCGTCCAAAAACGCCGTGTGAACATGCTCTTAGGGTGCGTTCACACGACAATGGGCAAAAACAGCTCTGTTTTTGCCGCTCATTTCAAGCTGTTTTTGGACTGTTTTATCACAAAAAAAAACGGTCTGTTTTTTCAGTGTTTTCGCTTTTTGAATGTTTTTGGCATGTTTTCCAAATGGTTTTTGGATGTTTTTTAAGCTGAATTAGTGTATTGAGTGAAAAAAATTATTGTCTGATTGGTGCAAGAAACCATGTGTTATATTGTGACACGTAATTAATTTATTTTTCAAATTAATTATTATATAGGAATTTACTTTTTAATTTTTCTATGTAAATTCCTTTATTTTTATTTGGGACATTTATTATAAATAATTTATTGAGTTTAAAAAAAGATGAGCAAACAACTGTAAAACAATATTTTTTTATATATTAAATTAAATTTAACATTTTATAAATTCACTTCACCACCACCCGATTCCCAATTTTCCACAACCCTTTACAAAATATAATTTTTTTAAAATAATAAATAATTTTTTTGAACATAACTTAAAGGGGTTTGCCATGATCTCATTTCATACCTCCTGAATCCAGCTCTTCAGCTCTGTGTGCTCAGAATGGGGCGTGTGTGATTTGTTTGAATTGCATTTCACGTGACCCAGCAGAATGACATCACCGGGCCTTTCCTTTCTGTAGTCAAAGATCTGTTTATGTAAAGCATTGCGAGAAGCTGAGAGGTAAAGCTGTTCAAATCCCTGCAGGAACCAAACCTGTGTTTGTGTTTTTTTTTTTTTTTTTTTTTCTTTATCAATGCACATGCTCATTGAGGTTTCTTTTTTATTTTAATTGCACAGTTTGACTAATTATAAGGAGTATAAAGGGCAGGAGTAGAATGATAGCACTCGGGGTTTGAACAATTTAGTAGCTGCCCCGAGAGGAGAGGTGATGTTGAGCATGTGCGACCAGGACTGAGGAGCTCTCAGCCTTGGTCGTATCCCTGGAGATGAGCTGTAAAAAGGAAAAAATAAAGGAGCAGCTAAAACAAAAACGGTGCAGAATTTTTAATAATAATGAATGGTGAAAATGTTTATTATTTAATTTGCAAGCTTCCTACGTCAATTGTACTTTGTGGCAAAACCCCTTTAAATAATAAAAATAACATAAATAACAAATATTATTAACATAATCCAAACGAGAAATAACAGAGGGTCTTGGGTGAAATTGCCCTTACAGACCATGAACATAAAAAAATAATCAATTAATCAAACTGGTGATAGGTGGGGGAAGACAATTCGGAAAGGTAAGAATGGGAAGGATGTGATGGTGGTGGTTGTGGAGGTGGGTCGTGTTGGTACACACTGCTGGGGTATTGGGGCACCCAATTTCTGTACATAGGTGCCCCAGCAGTGGGGGAGGGTGGTAAGGGGCTTGTGGTGGTGGTTGAGGACAGGGAAACATGGGCGGGATAGGGGCAGGGTGGGGGTAGACAAGAGGGATCTTGAAGGGCAATTTCACCCAAGAACCTCTCTCGCAGAGCTGGTGGAAGAGGCGCACCAGGCTTGCCCAGTAACCACTGCATGGACGATATGAGCACACCGATCTCCGCCAGGGGCCGGGGTGATTCAAAGGCTGCCACCCCAGCGAAACAGTACATTCTGAACTCATTGTGACCCGCAAGATCTCTTGCAAAATGGTCCCGATCATTCTCGCCGGCGACCCGCCGTATGAAGGACAGAGCTTCGTCCTCTCCCTCCCTATCTCTGTCCCTCCTACAGCGGAAGACATGCGTTGGAGGGAGCCAGGACGCATTGTAGGGGTGAGCTCCGGGGTGGCCGCAGAGGCCGCTGCAGCCGATGTCTCTTCCCCGGAGGTGTGCCCCACCCCTGAAGGTCCCGGCCGCTCTTCTTCTCCCCCCTCCGCTTCATCTGTGGCTCTGGACTCCGTGAAGGAGATGGAGTCACTCTCCCTCTGCTGATGTCCATCAGATCTTGGGTGGAACTCCGGCCTGGCACGAGCGACATTGCCTGATGTCCTAGGAGTAAACAAAAACAAATATTAAACCTCTATTTTTGTAAGGTACAGAGACATGTCACATAAATAAGTACTTATGGCCGGAGTTCCCGCTATGATAAGATGAACATTAGCTCATCCGCGTGTGCAATTTTCAGACGACGAGAGGCCCCACTTCACTCCCCTTCACGGTGCCACTTGACGAAGCGGTCAAGCACGTTCTTCCAACGTTTTGTGACATCCTCAACTGTGGAAGAAATTAGAGTGGGTTAAAGATGTATGACACGTGACTTTTTACATCTGGCTTTCCCACATTTCTTATTGCATCACCTGTCACTATAATCTGTCAGTTGTAAAAGGGAACATCAATGCTGTGACCACATGAGGCCACAGACCTCCAGTCACCTTTTGGAACAAAGTTTTGAAGTGACAGACGACGCATTAGGGAATGTGGGCAGGCCAGTGTAAAAAAGTAAATTCATATCACATTGACAATATAATAACAATAGTAATATAATAAAAATAACTTCAGGATGAGCCCCTGTGTGCGGGCATCATGCCCGCTCCATTCCTCCGGGTACAGCACCTCGCACACTTGAATCCAGGCGGTGTTCTTTAGGATTCTGTTGCTGTACCTGGGGTCTGACTTGTCCCACAACTCTGGGCGGGCATGTACCTGTATGAAAAATAGAAAAAAAAATAAAAAATTTAAAAAAAAAAACTCCATAACACAATATTTAAATAAATGTGGCCTGGTGTCATTATAACAAATAGTTAAACAAATCACTATATTTCACAATGGTGCAAAAGCCAACATTTTCACTTTCAGCACATGTGCATGCTAACCGCATAATAACAAAGTGCTTAATTTAGGCTAAAAAGAGGTCATAGACCCTTTATTCAAACTGACACTCACCTCGGAGATCAGTGTGCTGACATCCATGTCCATGCAGTGGTACTTTTTCGGTGGCATGCTGGTGCGTCCTCTTCCATCCAGACCAGGAAGTAAAATAATGTGCAGGCCTTTCCTTTTTTTACAAAAAAAAGTGCAAAAAGGGGCCCTCCAAAAAAACAAAAAATTATAAAAGGGGGGATATTTTTTCACTTTTTTTTTTAAAAAAACAAAAAACCCCAGCCAAAAACCGCTGGCTCAGGGTTTTGGGGTAGACCCAAAAGTTAATTTTTTTGTCTAGAAAACCCCGGGGGTTTTGGGAAAAAATATTCATGTTCAATGGTTTTTCCGTTTCCCCGGCGGTCTGAAAAAAAGCCCGGGGGAAAAAACGTTTAGGGGGAAATGCAAAAGGGGGTTTTTTCAATTGAAGTCTATGGGGGACAGTCCCGGTTTCCCGGGTTTTTTCCCACGGTTTCTAAAAAAAAACCCCCAAACCGTTGGAAAAAAAACCCTCCCAAAAAAAAAACCCCTTGGGGCCCTTTGGGGACATGGCCCTATTTCTGTATCCCGTTACAATGTTCTTTTTTTTCCTCGTTTTTATTTACCTTTTTTTTTGTACTGTACGAAATCTTTTTGATCGGCCTCGTTATCCAACAAAAATTAAAAGGGGCCCGTTCCCATTGAGCCTATTCCAATTTCGCAGGGTCTGCTCCAAGGGATGTACAGAAGGGTTAGCAGGGCTTGTGGCCAGGGTTTTAACTTTTGGGGTTTTTAAAAAGGGGGGGGACCCAATTTTTCCCCTCCTTTATTTCCCCAAACTTCCCAAACCCTCCTTCACTCCCTCCTTCCCTTTTCACTTCCCCACCCCTTCTTCCTCCCCCTTTTTCCCTGCAGGGGTTCGGCCCCCCCCTAACCCCGTTAGGAGGTCGGAAGGGGGTGCTGTGAGCTCCCCCAAACAGGGCCGGGGAGAGCCTTTTTGGCAAAACTTTTGGTTTTCAATCCTAAAAGGGTTTTGAAATGGGGTCCGGGTTACTGGTTTAGACTGGATGGGACTAAAAAGCGCCCGGCAAGAAACCCGAACCATCGCCCTAATAAAATTACCCCCTCACATTAAATAAAAAAAAAATTTCGCAATGCCGCAAAATTTCCCCTTAAAATCCCCCATCTCGCCCTCTATTTCCCCCCCTCACTACTCCATTTTAAATTTTTTTTTAAAAGTGGTGGCCAAAGTATTGGCACCCCCGCAATTCTTTCAGATAATACCATTTTCTTCCCCAAAAAGAAATTTCAATCAAAAAATTCTTTGGTATTAATATATTCTTTTTTTTTGCTTGAATGAAAAAAAAAAAACAAAAAGAATGAAAAAAAAAATTTAAATCATTTATCATTTACACAAAAAAATCCAAAAAAGGTCCCGGGCAAAAGTATTTTGGGACCCCCAGCCCTAATACCTTTGGGGAAAAAAACCTTTTTTAGCCAAAATAAAATGGGGTACAACCGCTTCCGGGAACCAAAGAAATTTCTTTCAATTTCTCTGCTGGGAATTTTAGAACCCTTCTTTTTTGGGAAAAAAACTCCCGGGCCCTGAGATTTGGAAGGGGGGCCTTCTCCAAACTGCCATTTTTTAAAAATCTCTCCAAAAAGGGGAGGGGGAATAATTTTTAAAAGGGGGGCTGGTTGGGTTTTTTTTTTCTTTTGTTTGGCCTTTTTTGGAGTTTTTTGTGAAATGTTTAAGATTTTAAATTTTTTTTTTCTTTTTTTTTTTGTTTTTTCATTGCAAGAAAAATAAATGAATATGTTAATACCAAAGAATTTGTGATTGCAATCATTTCAGGAGAAACTGTTATTTTTCTGACAGAATTGCAGGGGTGCCAATACTTTTGGCCACCACTGTATAACAAATTTAATGGAGTAGTGATGGGGGATAGAGGAGGTTAAGCGAAATTTGCTGCATTGCACAATGTTTTTTATTTCCATGTAGAGGGGTAATATTATAGGGGCACTGGTTGTTTTTTTTTTTTTGCCAGAGTTGCTTTTTAGTCCCAGTCCAGCTCTAAACCAGTAATTAGAGAGACACTCATAACCTTACGGATTGCACCAAAAGCCCCGGTTCACACGGCTTATTCAATTGCGCTCGCAATTCCGGCTTGAATAAGGGCCGGGGTGGGGGCGCGGCCCGCCGGGACCATAGACTTCCATTATCCACGGCGCGTGTTGCGCCTGGATAATTTTGCAATGTCAGTTTCTCCCGCCCGGCGGTTTTCGCCGAGCGGGGAGGAGCGACGGAATCCACTGTTCTCTATGAGAACGGTGGTTTAACCGTAATTACATGCGACGGTTGGCGCCGTACTGCAGCGCAAATCCGGCGCGCAGTACGGCGCCAAATCCGCTCGAAATAAGCCGTGTGAACAGCCCCAAAGTGTTTGCCATACGGACTCCGCCCGGACCTGCTGGGGGAGCTCACAGCATTCCCTCAGACCTCCTAGTTTCCTCCAACAGAATGAGGAAACTAAAAGAACCCCATCTCACTGTACACCTAGGAATCACTTATGTCACATACTGTACCCCAAAATGTATTTTACTGCATACCATACACCAGAAATGACATCACTCACTGCACTCCGGATATGAATTATATTACACATGGTAGCCACAGAAATCACATTACTAACTGCATCTTAGAAATGAATTGCACATTGTACTCAAGAAATAATATAATTCACTGTGCCCCAAAAATGTATTATATTACACACTGAACCCTAGAAATGAATTACATTACTCACTGGACTACAGAGATTACATTACACACTGTACCCCAGAAATTACTACATTACATATTTTACCACAGAGATTACATTATACACTATACCCCAGAGATTACCACATTACCTACTGTACCTCAGAGATTGGTTTACACACCGTACCCCAGAAATTACTGCATTATTCACCGTACCCAGAGATTACATTACACACTGTACAACAGAGATTATATTTCACCATACCCCAGAGATGATTACATTACACACTGTACAACAGAGATTATATTTCACCATACCCCAGAGATTATTACATTACACACTGTACCCCAGAGACTACATTAGACAAGGTACCCCAGAAATTGTGTGGATATATACATATTTGAACACGACACATTGCACATTGAGGGTGGGTTCACATGACGGTTTTATCGGCACTGGACAGTGTCGTTTTGCTTGTTGGAAATACGACGTTTGCAAACTCAAAATTTCCCGAAGAGCAAACGAACAAGACTGCTTGAGGCAGATTTCTGCCCCCCTATCCTTTATTGTTGTTAGTGCGTAAAGCGCCTCGAAGAATTCTTTGTAGATGCTGACAGTACACAATGAACATACACTGATTTTACATAGGGTATAATGTAAATCAGTTTCCTGCCGGATTGGACGCCGGTTCTGAGGCAGATCCAGCACTGAATCCACCCCGGAATCAGCATTCACATCTTCTGCATGAATGCACCCTTAAGGTATTTCACCCCGAAATTTTGGCAGACGGATGTGTGCTCTGCTATATGCCGGGTGGTTTAGAAGTACGCGCTGGCCAATCCATACTTCTAAAATGCTGTGCAGCCGGCCACATTCACTTTAATTTTCCCCAGCGCGTAAGTGCAGGGAAGATTTGACATGGTTAGACACTTGGCTGTACAGTATATACACATCTCACATTACAGTACATACCCTAACTCACATGCACACACAATGCCTGGCACCATTGTCCCTCCCCTAACCTGTCTCCTGTAGTTGGTGCAGTTGGTATTCCGCAAGAGCTTCTCTTCTTCTCTGATGAGGGCTGAGGATTGGGGAAGTGGTATACAATGGGAGAGAAAGATACAGCCCCAGACACAGAGTGTACTGGACTGTGAGCAGCGTTCTCATTGGTGAAGCAACCCCTGCTGGCTCCTGCTTTACCAATCAGTGCTACTCTCAATCTGCATTGACACTTGAGGCTGCTACCTACTCTGTCCCCCCAAGATGCACAGAAATATAGGAGGCAAAGGGTTCACTTCTTCCTCCTCTGTGCTCTGCTCTCCCCATTTACCGTATTTTCATGCTTTCATATGGATTATTTTTCATTGATGTGTCTAAAAAGTGGGGGGGACCGTCCCCCACCCAGAAAAAAGTGAGGGGGACCAGTCCCCTCCATACCCCCCTAAAGTTACACCTATGCTTGTGGCCCTCCTCACCATTCATTTTTATGGGAGTTCTGAATATAGCCGAACGAGTGTGCTTTTCTATATTCGGAACTCCCATGAATGAGGAGGGCGGCCACAAGTGCTACCCTCCACCCTCTGTTATACGGTCGGCTCTTAGCTAACTTGAGCTAACCTGACACGCTGAAAAGCGCTCCTTGGAACACCCCTTTAATGAAGCCAGATAGATTTTATACACCACTCTCACACTTGTTTCCAATCAAGTAAGGGCTTATATTGACCAGTAACCCCTTCACGCCTTTGGACCTTTAGGAACGTCCTGAATGCATGTCACTTAGAGCAATTGGACATTCCTTAATGTCTAAGAGAGAGTGCGGGCTCACATGATCAGTGCATGGAGTCAGCTGTATAATACAACTTGCTCCGGTCACAGGCGATTTAACTCTTGCATGCCACGGTCAATCGTGATCGCAGCAGCTAAGGGCTCCCTCCCTCTGTCTCCATCAACCCCAACCCCCAGTATAATCGCAAGGTGCCGATGGCTTCCATGACAATCTGGAAGCCTAGCAAAGGCTCCCAGGCTGTCTGTGACGTAACCACACTGATTACTGACAGTTATAATACATAGCATTACAGGCATGTACTACTATGTATTGTAACAGCCATCTACAGATTGCTGAGTTAAGTCCCCTTGATAGACAAGTATAAATAGTGAAAAAAAGGGAAACATAAAAAAATTATTATTACAAATGACAATTGCCCCCCAAAGAGATCAAAAATTAAAAGTACACATTTGATATTTACGTAACAACTTAGCCTATAAATATCTCATGTTATTTAATCCACATGAATGCTGTAAAAGAAAATGGCAGAATTGTGATTTTTGTTCATCCCACTGCAGATGAAATCCAATAAAAAGCAAATAAAAAGTGATAGTGAAAAAAACGTCAGTTCATACCACAAGCAAAAGTCCTTACACAGCTGCATATACGATAAATTAAAAAAGTTATGTCTATATAGCTTTTTCAAACTGCTATAACATAAAAAAAAATATATATATATAAATTGGGTATTAGCGTAATTGTATCAACCAATGGAATAAAACTAACATATAACAATGCTGCACTATGAGCGCTGTAAAAAATAAAAACACTATCAGAATTGTATTTTCTTCATCCTGATTCCCAAAAATGGATTAAAAGGAGATCAAAAAGTTATGGCTGTCAGAATAAGATGACATAAAAACCCAATTTTTTACAAAGGATTTCTATAGTGTTCATGTAGTAAAACATAAAAAAATTATATAAAATTGAATTGCGTAATTGTATAAAAGTAAAAAAT